>PVJO010006108.1:75618-92629 GCA_004026905.1 Hystrix cristata
TTTGATGTTCGCTCTGGTCCCCTTGTGTCCATGCCATCCGTCTCCTGTTAGAGACGCTCCAGAGGGTCAGAGTGAGCAGAGGGCATGAATGAAACCCGGCTCGTCCCCGCCCAGCACCATTGTGTCACCAGCCTCTGCCTGGTCCCCCCTCCAGGCCTGTGTGTCTTCTCCACCGTCTTCTCTTGTGCCCCCCGCCCTGGGATCCCCGGGCACCATCTCGCTGCTCCGGCTGTTTTGGGGTTGGGGGACACACCACCCTGCTGGACAATGAACGGGCAACTGCGTGCTTTCTGCAATAGTCCTTCACGCGTGTGTAGCGGCTCCGTCATCTGTCCCCTGTGAGAGCCGTCTTCTGTGAGTAGAGAGAGGTGTGAACGCCTGAAGGTCACTGCTCCCCACCAGAGAGCTTTGGGTGGATTTTCAGTGATATTCAAAAAAAAAGAAGGAAAAAATAACATAAACCCAAACCGCTGTTTTTATGAAAGCGTGTGCAGATTTGTGTCTCAGCCTCATACCTAAATGTTCCAGTTTGGGTGATGGTTTTTTTTAAGGCACTATTTTTCTTTTCTTTTCATAGAAAAGTGCACTCTGAACTGGGGCAGATTTTTTTTAGGTGTCTGGCTCTGAACTTTAGCACTGAAGGGCATCTGGTGCATTGAAACCGCCCACGGGGCTCCGCAAGCTCCCTCGGGGCCTGACCAGAAGCGCACAAGGGTGCAGCCCGGGCAGAGTTCACAGTTTGGAGCCGTCGCCGGGCGCTGTGGTCCAGACCGCAAGCACGTGACCTGCTGTGAGGCGAAGCGGGGCTGAGTCAGACCTGCCTGCCTTGGCGCCCACCCTGCAGAAGGCCGAGCCCGGCACGCCCCGCCCAGTCCCTGCCGGCTGCCCACAGGCTGCTCCAGGCCTGGGCCCTGAGTCTCTGCCGAGGCCCCACGGGGCCTGACTCAGCAGGGTTTGCGCTGCACAGAGCAGGCTGCACTAGTGGGGCCGGGCGCCCAGCCACGCGTGTGGACACAGGAGCCAGCTGGGACCCCTGCAGGTGGACGTTAGGCCCCAGGACGCTTGCCTTCTCCCCCAGCCCTGCCGCGGGCCAGGCGCACATCCTGTGTCGGAGGGAGGGAGAGGAGGAGCTCGAGTTTTTGATGCATAAGAAAAATGTCTCGACTGGTAAAAAAAAAAATAAGCCAAACCAATAAAACTCCTGCCCCTCCGCATCCTTGTGAGGATGAGGGACCACACCCCCAGTTTGCAGATGGTTAAACCGAGGCTCTGAGAGACTAGTAAGTAGTAGCTTGGCCTGGGGAATCCCAGAACGCCCCTTTCCCTCTCTGGTCTTCTGACCCGCTCTGAGTCGAGTGCGGCAGACCTGCACTGGCCTCTCAGGGTGCGTGCGGTGGTCTGCGGCCCTGCTGTGGGGGCACAGATTCCAGGGTGAGCCAGATGCCCCTCCCTCCTCGGGGGCGCTTTGTGCTGGTGGCCCTCGATGCTCAGGATTTGTCACGGATGCCGCAACCTCTCATTGACCTTTCCCAGAAGGTCTGTGGCTGTGTACACGGGCGTAGACTCTGTGGCTGAGGCTACAGTCCCCAGCCGGCCACATGAGCAAGAGAGGACGCTGCCTTCCAAGGTGGGCCAGGTGGCCGAGCCATGATATCCCGGAGTCGGGTTTGTCAATGCATTTTCAGGTGCGACCGGCTTGCGGTGGGTCCGTGGGGTGCGGCCACACTGTGGGAAGAGGAGCAGCTGGTGTGGCCTGGCCCGCCTGGGAGTGCCCCTCGGACCTGGGAGGGAGGGACGGTCCCCTCCTGCATGACGGCCAGCTTCCTGCACGGACGCCTCATCTGCCACCTCGCCCTTTCAGACCTTCGGAGCTGCGAGTGCCATTTCCCGCTACGCGTGAGTCCTCCAGCTGTGTTACCTGGCCTGGAGTTGGTTTAGGAGCCCGACATCGGAGCGTTTTGGAACTGCAAGTTTCTGGGTGCGGTGGTGCAGCCTCTGGGAGGCTGAGGCAGGAAGACTGCAAGATCAAGCCCAGATATAATTCAGAGACTTACGGAGAGCTTGTCTCAAAATCAAATGTAAAGGGCTGAGGATGTAGCTCATCAGAGGTCCTGGGTTCAATCACCAGGACTGCCAAAAAAAGGAATGAAGGAAGAAAGGGGCCGTGTGCTGAGCGGGCATGTGTGGGCTCTGAGCTGAGGCCACCTTGCACTCAGTAACCAGCTGGAGCAGAAGAGCCTGCCGCTTTTGTTCCGGCTGTCAGAAAAGTCTTCACTCACCTGCAGCCTGACCGCACGGTGACCAGGGCAGTTTGCTGCTGACCTCACTCAGCAAATGTGAAAAGCCGAGAACTTCGGATGCTGCGTCTCGGTCTCTAAGAGCCCGGGGCAGCGGATGCGGCCCTGCGCGAGGGGAGTAGGTGACTGTGGTGGCCTCAGTCCCCGGCCTCGCTGGCCCAGCTGCTCCTCGGCGGCCTTCGCTTCCCACGCAGGCGCTCAGCTCGCAGTGCTGGAGCGGTGTGGTCGTCACCAGGGAGCGCGATGCAGGCCCGAGAAGGAGGGAGACAGGACCAGCCCGCAGAGTCTCTCTCGGCCTCCCTGCCTGGTCCCCGTTTATACTGCGAGGCTCGCCCCGGGGATCTTCTTCCAGGGCAACAGGTGCATGAGCACACAGGCTCTACTACGCGTGTGCGCGCTTGTATATGAACACACGATTGTTTCTTAAAGCATGTGTGATACGGTTATCTTTCCCATCCAGATGTATGTGCTCAACTCCTTTCTGCAGCCTCATCCTCGCCCGTTGTGCAGTGTTGGATGATTTCAAACAGTTCCTTGTAGGCAGGCGTTGACAGCTTCCAGGGTCTCACTTGTACAGAAAAACGAGCTGAGTAAAATCAGGCATTTCCGTAAGATCCAGGGAAGAGGCTTGTGCATCTACGACTGCTCAGCGGTGCTGTGAAAGTCCTCTCTGGACAGTCTGTGTACCTGTTCTACTAACAAGCTTAGTAAGTCACAAGCGCGAGCCATGAGCTTGGGGGCTAAAGGCTCACCGCCTCCTTCTTTCTATGCTGGCTACTAGCTGACAGTTTGATCTTCATGGTTGTTTTTTAGACTTACGGTCTCCTGGTGTCATCTGGAATGGTCCTGAGCTCCTGGGCTCAAGAGACCCTCCTGCCTCAGTCTCCTGAGTTGGCCTTCGGAGTTAACCCCAGATGTCACCCCTAGCGTCTTCTTAGCATCCACTGCCTCGTCCCAGGCACCTGAAATTTCTGTTCTTGCGTCTTTGTCACTTTTCTCCCAAATAGGCTGGGAGGAAGGGGCCGAGTGCTAGCCAGTCTGGCACACTTTCAATCACCCAGGGATGCTGGCCTCGTGTTTTGTTGTTGTTGTTATTTTATTTTTTCATTTTGGTGTTTCCTGCACACCCCCATTCTGAGCTTGGTAGGTGTTCCAGAAATTGGGACCAATTGTTCAGTCGTTCTGCACAACCTGAGCACCTACAGTAATAAAACTCTGTGCCAACAGTGACAGTGGGGAGGTGACCGCCGCGGGTGACCCGCTGAGGATGTATGTGAGGACACGCTGGCAGACAGAAATGGCAGTGTGTGGGGTCTGAGGAGAGGGCAGGCGGTCGGGACCTGGGGGAGAGGAGTGAAGGGTGGAGCAGCCTGAGAGGAAGCACCCGCCTGGGAGGCGCGCCCGGGAGACTTCCCGGAGGGAGGAGGGAGGTTCTCGGGCTCAGCAGGTGCCAGGGGAATCCCAGTCCCTGTCCACAGGCTGTGAGACCTCGAGCCTGAGGGTTAGTGGGCAGCTTCCTCTGCCTGTAATGAGGAGGACATTCCTACCTGCGGGGTTCTCGTGTGCGCCTCCCAGTTCAGAGCAGCTCGCCGTCTAGGACAAGTTGTCACCTCATCTCTCCCTCATCAGGTGACTTAAAAGATGTGCAGAGACTTACGGCACCGTGTTGACCATCCGGGCCTCAACTCTTCCGGCCCAGCCCGCCTGATGGCTTCCTAGAACCCTGTCTTGGGGGGGCATCCGGGAGCCAGCGGCCGGCGGTGTTCTCCAGGGTGGGTGACAAATGCAGGCGCAGGCGCCCTGCCAGCTGTGTGCACCGCACGTCAGCAGTGGGTGTTCACTTTTTTACTTTTAATGTTTTAATTGTGTTGTTGCCTTTGGTGAGTAGACGGTGATCTGAAACTCTTAGGCATCTGCTTTTACAAACACAGTTTTTAGAGCACAGAAGCAGAGCTTCATATTGAAGCTACCAGACTGCAGCCTGTTAGTCTGTCCTGCACCCCGAGCAATCTCAGTGCAATGCCCTCTAGATCCAGAAATAATGGATTCTGATGACCTCTTCCACTTCCTCTGACACGTTCTCCCCTCTTGGCACCCCTAGAGTTTTGCTCCCACCCCACCTGAGTGGTTCTTCCCAGCACAGTGGAACCAGGACTCTCCCGAGGTGACACCTCTATACTGTCAGCCTGGGATTTGTACCATGCTGGCCTCCTTCGGCAGCTGTTGCTGAGCAGAATTCTCGGATCTTTTTCATGTAGCAATCTTCCGTTCATAAAAGCTTCTGCTTGGAAGTTGTTACTAGGAATCCAGCTCTAGCCCCAGGGGCTTTCTGATGCACACACTCCACACAGGGACGGTTGCTTACTGCTTCCATAAGGGGAGAGGGAGGCTTTGGTTATGTCTGTCCTCACTGCCCTTCGCCACCTCCCCTGAGGGAGCCGATCTTTGATGCTGACGGATGTGCAGGGTCAGGACCAAGCCCAAGGACCAACTCAGCTCACTTGGAGCCCGCGGTGGGAACGGTGAAAGGCTCACTGTCTGAGGAGGAGCGGGATCCTCTCCAGGATCGTGCTGTGACTCTCACACGTGCTGTGTTTCCTGAGAGGTTTTTAAACATGGAGAGGGGCTCTCCAGGAACAAGGGCATCCCTTCGGCTGCCCCCGCAGTCCCCTTCTCTCCGAGAGCAGTGATCCTGTGTATATGGCGACGGTTCTGCTCAAGCTCTTGGGGCAACATGCCTCTCCTTGATGCTCTAGAGTCCCTCTAACTCCGCGTGTGTGTGTGTGCATGCGTGTGCATGTGTGTGTGAGTGTGTGGGAAACAGATATTTCCTTCGAGTCAGAAATGTCCAAAAGCACTTTCTGCAATGGATGATGGAAATGTTCTGTGGTCTGCAATACCCAGTATGGAGGACACCAGCCCCGCAGGCCGTCGCACCCTGGAGACGTGGCTCACACCTGGAGGAACTGGCTTCTCATTTGTATTTGGTGGCAAGCTGCAGCTGACGAACCCAATCCAGCTTGCTGTTTGTGTTTGTGCAGCCCACGATCTAAGAATGGTCTTTACATTCTGTAAGTGCCTCGAGGGGGTGAAAATCACATAAAATTCACATCTCCATGTCTATAAATAAAGTTTTATTGGAGCACACCCACATTCATTTGTGCATATATTGTTTCTGGCTTTTATTTTTTTCCCCTTGGTGTACTGGTTTTGGACCCAGAGCCTTCACACTGAGCTATATTCCCAGTTCTTTTTTTTTTTTTTTAATTAAATTTTAAGACTGGTTGCTAAGACTGAGTTGCTAAATTGCCCGGCTGGGCTTGAATTTGTGCCTTCCTGGCTCAGTCTCCCAGAGTCCTGGAGTTACAGACACATGCAACTGTGCCCCGCTCTCTGGCTGCTTTTTTGTGCATTGACAGGGCAGAGTAATTGCAACAGAGAATTTATGGTCTGCAAAACTGATAATGTTCACTACTTAGTCCTTTACAGAAAGACTTGGTTGACCCGGACAGGACTACCTGCCCAGTAGTAACTAGACCCAGAACACTCTGTTTCTGAGCACCTTCTGGACACCAGCAGTCAATCTTGACTTACACAGATAACTTCAAATCCTACAAAGTGCCTGGTGTTGATCCCCTGAGCAAAGCCAGGAAAGCTGAAGCCTCAAGTTCAAGTTCTCACTTCTGCACCACAACAGGGGAGCAGAGAAGGCCTCTTTGGAAATGTGAGTCCCAACAGAGGCAGGAAGAATGTATTTAGGTGGTGTCTTGGTTACTTTCTCAATGCTGGGACACAGTACCTGACACCTACAAGTTCAAGGAGGAAAAGTTTATCTTGGCTCACAGTTTGTAGAGGTTTTAGCCCACAGTCAGCTGGCCCCAAGGCAGGGCGGCAGGCAGGAGGCGCAGCAGTGTGCCTTCCTTTCTGCTTTTATTCCATCCAGGCTACAGCCTGTTGGTTGATGCCATCCACAGCCAGGGTGGGACTTCCCATTACCCACACCCAGAACTACACTAAACCAATCGGTGGACTGATCCAATCGGAAATCTGGAATCAACACCCACGATCCAGCCGCTTCCCGAAAACCCCACCTATGAGTGCGTGGGGCTTGGAGGGCACATCTAGATACGAACCATAGTAGGTACCTTGAAAACTTATTACACAATTCAAACTGCAGAACAGTACCAGCCCCTCACGGAAGCGAAATCAAGTTCAACAAAGTTCTAGTTTCCTCCATGATAACCTTGTTTTTCTAAAATAATAAGCATCTAATGGTTTTACAAGTATCGTTGGGTGTCCCTGCTTTGCTGCCTGCTGGTTGACGCCCTGGCGCCCCGCGAGCGCCGCTGGGCCTGTGGGCATGCGGAGAGGGGACAGATGTGGCAGCTGCCGGGACTGGCAGGGTGACAACCTGTTCTCACCGGGAAACGAGCTATCCTTTCTCGTTCCCGACAGCGCAGTTTGCTTGAAGATCCCGGCAGACACCTGAGCCGGAGCCCTGCCGGACCGCGCTTGCCTCGGCTGCGTGTCCCCCTGTGACCGGGCTGTGATCGGCGAGGTCCTTGAAGTGGGAATGTGTGTGCAGAGCGCGTGGGGCCCTCCCAGCTCTGCTTCTCCTATCAGGACGTTTTGGACAACTCACCTGATGGCCGCAGACTCAGTTTCCATGTCCGTGAATGGACTCAACATACTGGTCTTCCTGTGTCACAGGGGCGTCGACGGTACTGTAAAATGGTTTTTGTGGGCGTCAAGATTCATTTTTTACCTCATTTTGGCCTTATTTCAAGCAACAGGCAAACTTCAAGCATTGAATTGGGAAGGGAGAGGGAGGCCTGCTGGGGAACGCCCCCTCACGCAGACTCGGGGAACAGCGGTGCTGGCTGGCCGGGCCCTGGCTCCTGTCTGCGAGGCTGGGACGGGAGAGATGCTCAGGATGGGGGGAGGCTGCGCTGTGAGCGGCTCCTGCACCAGAGGCCCAGACACGGAGGTCCCCGCACCTCGTCTCTAGGGAACTGACTGCAGGCGGATTAGACCCAGACAGCAAGATGGGCAGAAGAATGGCCAGAAGAAAGGCGACCCGCCCTCCTGGACTCCACCCTCCCTGCCCCGGCCCTGCCGCTCCTGCGCCTCACTCTCCCAGGCCAGCTCTTCCTACGGGCCCTCGGTGCCGGGGTCTTTGGGTCTCCGTTGTTTCCCGCCTTCTCCTTCAGTGTTTTCTTGCCATGTGACCACCAGGCTCCAGCCTTCAATGCCACCCCATCCTGCCTTCACCTGGGCGACACTTGGGTGCACAGGAAGGGACGAACCAAGGAGAGAATGAGGAGACGTGGGAAAGGGATGTGTGTGTGCGTGTGTCTGTGTTGTGTGTCTCTGTGTGCTTATGTCTGTGTCTGTCTCTGTGTGTGTGGCACCTTCCACATGTTCAGAAACAAAAAAGAATGAAGCTAAGAGGCAAACAGTGTCTTGAGAGAGATGTTGGTGGCAATTGGGAAAAACCAAGAGCTGAAATCTTTTTTTTCCCCCAGTACTGGGAGTTGAACCCAAGACCTTTGCACTGAGCCACATCCCCTGATCTTTTTTAAAATTATTATTATTTTTTATTTTGAGACAGTGCCTCACTAAATTGCTAAATTGTCCAGGTTGAACTTGAACTTGGGATCCTCCAGCCTCAGCCTCCCAGAGTGCTGGGATTATAGGCATGTGCCACCACACCCAGCTAAGAGTTGAGATTTTATATATAGTTAATTTAAAAATAGATCAGAAAAAACATTAAGGCCCCAGGAATTAAACAGGCAAGAACCGGGATCAGAAGTTCTCTGAAACACAATCAGTATTCAGACACGTTGTGATTTTCGAAGCAGTGCGATCAAATCAATGCAAAACAAGCAGATACCCTGTGGAGTGGGGCGCGGGCAGCTGCTGGGACGCTTCGGGGAGGCGCAGATGGAGGAGCAGGGCTGCTCCTGGTGAGCTGGGGCCTTCGGGCTGCAAAGCTGCCTAAATAGCTGAAGCCAAAAGCACACTTTTTAGAAACCACCTAAATAGAAGGAGGTTAGGTAATCCTCGGTAAATTCATCAGAATTTGGAACGTCCCAAATGTCTGGTAAGAATCACACTTGGTGGTTATCCCCCGTGCAGGTCGCAGTCTCTCTTCCTGGGAAAGTCCGAATCAGGAGGTCTGGATGGTGCCCAGACAAATGTCTGAGGCACTTCGGGGGGTTCTTATCTCCAGACCTCTGGGGTACGCTGGTACAGGAAGCAGGAGACGTGTCGTGAGGTCATCGCTGATGTTTACCAAAGTGATATCATTGCGTTGGGAGAGTATTTATGACATTTTAAGCCCTAAGAATGTCAAATAAAGTAACGGGGTATAGATTGCTGTGTGTATTGCTCTATTGACACCTGCCGGTTGGCAGGTGGTGGCCGCAGCAGAGCAGGCCCCCGTCCTGGAGGGCCCCGCCCAGCGTGGCCTCCTCCGCGGGCTCCCAGAGCTCCGGCACAGCCCGCCTGCGTCTCCAGGAGGCAGCACGTGCTCTGCCCTCGGCGGCAACTTAGAAAGGAAGAGGGAGTTTCTGGAAGGAGTGCGTTGCATGTATTTGGCAAAAAGAATAAAAAGGAGCCGGAGGAGCGATAATAAACGTCGAGAGGAGTTGGCGAATTCTGTCCAGGGGCAGAAAACACTTTCTTGTGTGTTTTGGCTGTTCTTTCTTATTTTTTCTTTTCTTTTTTTAAGACCAAGTCTCACTGTGCAGTGTGCAGCCTCTGAGATTACAGGCAGGCCCCAGAGCACCCGGCGGGGCCAGGTCACAGCCCGGGGTGGGTTTGAGGGCCGCGTGACTTGGCCTCTTGCTCAGGCAGAGCCTCAGGTTAGCTCTAAAGGAGACTATAAATACTGCCAACCGTGGAGATTCACCAAGAAGACAGACAAACAAAGTTTATCTGACACTTCTATGCTCGTATAGTATACCTGGGCTGTATTGCCTTTGATATACTATGAAATTTTTAAAATAAATCCCATTCTCGTCTGGGCACTAGCATAATTATAACTGGTTGATGCAAACATTTAATATATATGATAATTTTTGTAATTCTGTGTTGGCATTCCTTCCTCGTAGCAGAAATGATCCCGGAAGCCTCAAACTCTGGGCGTGGTGGAGCCTCCCGACTCCGGGAGGTCGTTCCAGGACAGGACGCTGCCGGCTTCCCGGCCCTCAGGAAGAGGCCTGCGCTTGTGTTCTCAGGGTTAGCTCTGTGTGGTTGTTCTGTAGTGTTAACTTGGTGCTTCAGCTTTCCAAGTTAAATGACAAAAGCACATTTGGTTTCTGTGAAGGAAGAAGCTGCTAAGTGTCCCACCAGGGGCCACCTCTGGCAGGATCAGATGACAGGATGTGGCTGAGCTGCACACTTAGCCCACCTGGATCTCGGGTCACTTACTCATCCTGGACGCTGTCCACCGGGGCTTCCGGAAGGGAGCTTTGTTGGGAGAGATGGTGGCGACGCTGAGATCTGCTGGTCGTACTGTGACCCGGCCCTGGGCCTCCGCTACACGCAACAGGGAGGCGAGGCCGCGTGGGTCACCTCAAAGGGCTGCTGCAGCCCCCAACATCCTACCTGATGAGATTCAGAGCACTCATTTGACCAGGGTAAAAAGCAAAAATCACACCTTCCGGCCCAGGCTTTTTCATTGTTCCTGACTTCTGAATTTTATTTGTTGAATTCTGTAAGTTCTAAGACTGTGTCCAACTTTCTTCCAAAGTCTTATTCCTTCCCATAACATATTTATAATAATCCTGAAACATGTGTTTCTTCAAAATAGTTGCAGATGTCAAGATTCTTCCAGTAGAGCCAGTAACCACGACTTTCGTTCACAAAACTCACCAAAGTGCTCTGGGAAATTAGGAAGTGAAAAGCTTGTGCTTGTGCACATGACTGGGCACGCAGGACCGCTGGGTGGTGGGCATCCTGGTCCAGAAAGGATCATTCCTGTTAAAGGGGCTTCTAAATGCAGCATGGCTTCGGTTAGTGGGACCCGGGGGCTCACCTGCGAGAGAGACCCAAACAGAAGCTCTGCACAAGCATTTTCCCCTCACAGCACCTTCCTTCCAGCCCAGCAGCTCCTTGCTTAATCAAACCCTAAGCCACACACTAAGTGTTTTATACAATGTGGAATATGGACGCTCTAGTCAAACAACAGTACCAGTAATGGGGTAAAACCAGTGTGTGGTTTGAGTTTCCGCCCTGCTGTGTGACCTCCACCTGGAACTGCCCCTCGCCCGGGGCACCAGCGACTCTCCTTCCAGTGGTGGGCTTGGGCTCTGCAGTGGTAAGGACTGTGTCTCTGGGTGCCAGGATGTCCGGGCCTGGCTCCCTGACCAGCCCGGGCTCCTCCTGAGAAATCCGAATTTGAATTGAGCCTTCCAAGTCAAAAAGGAAAGTGTAAGGGATTCCAAAGTAGAAGGACAGAGTACATTCATCTTTAAAACCTTGTTAGTTTGGTTGGTAAAGTTTAAACATGTAGACAGGCAGCATCCCGGGCCGCAGGGTCTTCTTGCTCTGAGCCAAAGGTGGGAGGTGAGGCCCTGGCCCAGGCACAGCTCCCCGACCTCTGAGGGCTGAAGGGGCTCTGCAGAGGCAAGCTGTGCTCCTCAGTCACTCCTGGCCTGTGGAGCTCTTCTATTCTCTGCGTGACGGCAGGGGAGGCTGAAACCAATACAGAAGGATGCACACAATTTCTTCCTACAGATGTTTTAGGGGAGACTCTTGGATGCAGGGGACAAAAATCTAACCCAAATTGCCCTAAGCAAAAAAAAAAAAAAAAAAAAAAAAAAATTACTTGGGTCCACATGATTCAAATATATTCATATTCAGTTTCTCAAACCTTGTTGTCCATAGTTTGTTTCTGGGTTCTGCTTTTTATTTGGGGTGCTTTCATTTTAGGGGCGCACCAAGATGCCACCAACAGTCAGGCTTGAGTTTGGCAACCCCAACAGAATGCACCGCTTTCCTGAAGGTGCAACAAAAATCTGAGGCGGACTCTCTCAGGCTCTGCTTGGTCACACGCTCAGCCTCTGAATGAGTCACCTGATTCCACCAACCCGCAGATGGAGGGAGGGGAAGATGGCGGCTTCCCCCAATCCACATCTAGTGTGGAGTAGTTCCAAAAAGAAAAGAGGGGTTGGAGGTTGGATAAAGGACTGGTAGAGGCTGGCTAGGAAAAACCCAAAGATGTTTCTCTAGCAACTCTTACACAAGGACTGTGGGGACACAGGAGGCAGAAATGGCCACGAGAGAAAGAGCCGTGGCTCAGGTGGCGCAGTGGAGTGCGCTAGCAAGGTGTCCCAGCCACAGTGAGTGAGTAGGACACAGCTCAGGTGTGCCTGCCCTGGGCTATTGCCCACTGGACTCAAGCGGACCCAGTCAGATTGTCACAATAAACTCAGTCATTGTGACTCAGAGATTCTAGAAAGTTCTGTGAGGTGTTTGGCCTGAGGAGCTGCATGGAGACCAGCAGAGAAAGGTGGTCTGTGGAGGAATAAAGCAGAAATGTAAAGAACCGCAGGGAGGCAGCCCCAGAAGAGACAAAAAGTAGTCAGCTAACTAACACTCTTGGTTGGCCCGGGTCTTTGCAATGTGTGTTCTCATCAGGTGTGTGTTTTAAATCTGTTCCACACACCACAGATAAAACAATAAAAATACAAAGGCCAGGAAAATAATGATTTTTTTCCTTCTAATTCCTCTTAATTCAATCGGGTGTGTGATTTTTATCTTTGTGCTTCACAAGCATCTAGAGGCAGATCAGGGACGCGCGCAAGGTGTGGCCTGGGTCACGCTAGCCCGCGGGAAAGGCAGCTCAGAAGGGCTTCAGGGGAAACACTACCGCCTGTGGTCCAGGGTCCCCCACTCCAGCTGCTGCCCGAGGTGGGCTGCGCTGGGCTTGGATCCGTGTGGAGGATTTGGGACATGCAGGCCACATCTGTGGCAAGCGTGTCACGCCCTGTGCATAAGTTAGCTTCCTAAAGAGCTTTATCTGAAACCAGAATCTGATTTTCAGTGCTGTGGGGTAACCTACACAATTCAGTTACGATTCTCTTAAAATCTGACCCCTTAATTAACATTTGGATAAGGTAATATTTAAAAAATCAGAAAAAAAAAACCTTTGTATTTTTATTTTAAATGACGAACAAGGTTGACACGACCAGACAAGCAACCCAAACAAATCAAATTTCTGCTTCTTGCTGTTTTCACTGATTGCTGTCAGAGCCAAGCTGAGGCCTGATTATGGAGCGGGCACTCACTTCCTGCAAATCTGTTCCTAGAGGAGACAGAACAAGTAAACTTTCTGAAAGTAAACTGTGTTTAGAAAGTGCTGGGGAGCAGTCTGTTTACAAGGACAGTGGGGTGAGTGGCACTCTAATGAGGGATTCCAGCCTCTGGCTTTATTTTAACTGGTTCCCTCTGGGGTCCCTTCTGGGCTGTCAGGCGAACAAACACCCCTGATAGAGAAATTCCCAATGCCACCTAGGGGCCGAAGCCACCTAGTGCGAGCTGGCCACACCAAGCACCAAAGAGCCCAGGAGCAGACGGGAAGATGGCCCCTTGGGCAGGAAAAGCTCCCAAGTGGTTCTGCTGTGAGCCTCCAGGTGAGAACCACACCTGATGGCTCTGATTTAAAAGCCCTGGTTTTCACATTCAACAAAATCCTTTGCTTTTAAAACTGTCGCCCTCAGGGCCACCAGTGTGTTGCATCCACACAGGGGCTTTCCCCCATGAGTCAAAAGCAGGATCCGAGGCAGGGGTGCCCCCAGAAGCGAGGCCCACAGGAAGGTACAGCCTGTTCCTCAGATGGTGGGAGAGAAGGCCGAAGGGGGACACTGAAGGAAAGAATTGAATGACTTGATAGTCATCCAGTTTGATTAACTTCACAGGCCAGATAACATGGCTGTTATTGAGTTTCTTAACTGAAAGTGGGATTTGTTTTATGTTTTCAAAATCATCTCTAATGAGTGTTACTAATTTTAAATGAGAAAGAAAAGTTTCTCTTGAAAAAGCGTCTATTTTAGGCGTGAAAAAGGATGGGCAGGGAGATCTGCAAGTGATACCTTGGCCAGCTCTGTTCTTCCCTCTTCTGGTGGCCTCAGCCTGACAACCATGAGGGACAAGGGACAGGAGGCAGCCTGGTCCATTCCGGTGGCCTGCAACTGCTCACCTGCGTCTACCCCTAGCTCCCCATGCCGTCCTGTGGTCCTGTGTGTGGCACTGTCCCAGCCCCGTCTGCTGCTCACTGACTCTGCTGCTCCATATCCAGCCACTGCGTGCCCTGCAGCCTCTCGGCATCTCCTTCCCCTCACTCCACCTGAGACCCAGAGCTGCAGCTCCCAGGGCCCTGTGGGGGGTGCTGTGCCCTGATGTTCCAGCACCCTGCTGATTGTGTTGTGTGTGTGTGTGCGTGTGCTGGCACACGCACGGGGGTGCCCGTCTCCCTGATGTTCACAATAGTGGGCACAGATCTTCTCATCTGAGCTTCACGGCGTCCTACCATGCAGCTTTTATAATGCAGACAGACCTAACTTACAGTGGTTCACCTTATGAGTCTTGACTCCAAGATGATGTGAAAGTGATATACATTCATTCAGTAGAAACCAGACTTCAAATTGTGAATTTCGATCTTTTCCTACACTTTACTCCTTTGCTGCTGGGCGGGAGCAGCAAGGTGCAGCCCCCAGCAGCAGCCGATCATGAGAGGAGACAGCTAGTTCCAAAGTTCAGTGTACACAGAGGGATCAAAATATATGGTGCATTTTTAAATAAAAATTTAAAGAGGTGTGATCAAAAATACAGTGAATGCTGCTGCAGCCAAGAGCCACCCAACCAAAAGGCAGCTCATGAAGAATATGACGGCGTGAACCTCATTCATGGATTCGGGCACCCTGCAACTTCCGGCTATTTCCCAAAGTCAAAATGACCGTGAAATGTAAATGTTTTGAATCCATTCGGGATGCCAAGACAGCCGTGACAGTGCAGCTACAGACACTCCCGAAAGGGTTTCCAAAACTACTTCTGAGAGTAGCCGGAATGGTGGGATAAGTATGTTCCAAGTGACAAGGAGTTTCTTTGAAGGGAATTAATGGTGATGTGTCTTTTATGGTAATAAATTTTTTAAAAATGTAAACATTCACCGTATTTTTCAATTATACCATGTATTATAGGTTGAACATCCTTAATCCAAAAATCTGAATTCTGAAATGCTCCCTGGTTGGAAGCTGTTTGGACACTGATGTGAAAATGGAAGCGGAAAATCCTGCACCTGACCTCATGTGACAGGTCATAGTCAAAACCCAAGTGCACTAAAAATATTGTATGAAATTACTTTTAGGCTATATGTGTAAAGTGTACACATAGATGAATATTGTGTTTAGATTTAAATCTCATCCCCCAAATTTCTCATATGCAAATATCTCAAGAGCTGAAAAAAAAAATCTGAAAAGTTCTGCTGCTATGCATTTCAAGTAAAGGATATTCAACCTCTACATGCACTTATAATATTTCTAACTTACAAAGTTACTGGGATGCAGCCCCCTCATAAGTCTAGGAGGACAGAGAGCTGAAGAGCAAGCACCATAATTTGGCCAAATCTTGCAGCCAGAGGGTAGCTTGGCTGTGGCACCACCCAACTCAGTCCTGCTTCTGTGTTCTTAAATGTCTGCCAAGTCAGCAAATTTATCTTCAATGCCCAATGTCGGGAGGTGCACAATGAGTAACTGCTAAAAGAATAGGCAAGTCCACACCAAGGCATTGGCTGGCTCCATCTTGAGTAAGCAGTTCACCAAGGTGAGGATGACCCTTGGGGCTCCCTTGCTGGGATGCCTGGGACATCAGCCAACTTGTACCAGTCACAGGCCTCTAAGGTCCTTACTGGCTACAACAACAGAAATGTAAAGGCTGCCAGGAAAGCCTTAGAGAGCTGTGAGAAACACTGGCCACTTGTGTGTCATTTTACTGCAAAGCTGAGGATCTTAAACTAAATAGGACTCTATTCAATCAAGTTGAGGTTGTCATCTTTTATTTTGAAGGGAATTGTTTTGATGACATTGGAACAGGACAGTAGATTTGATAAAAGAATCACATCAATGTTGAATTTATGGAAGTTGGTTGCTGTAGTGTGGTTTTTAAGAGCACGTGCCCGTTTTTAGGAAATGGACATTGGAATGTTTAGGGTTCAAGGGTCAAGCTAGGCACAAGTAGCTCTTAGTGTTTCAGAAAATGCGTGTATGTACACACGTGTGTGCATACAAAAGAGGGGATGTCAGTGACAGAGCAGATGGGACAGATGTTAACAGGTGAATCCGTGTAAAGGGGTTATGAGTGTTCTTGGTATTATTCTTATTTGAACAACTTTTCTGTAACTTTGAAATTATGTTCCAAGGAAAAGTGGGGAAAAGGCTCACTATGTTAAAACGAGGAAGAAGGTGACGCAAGTGGTTTCTCTGTGAAAGACCAGCAAAGTGGGAGCCAGTGAAGCTGGGCAGTGTCCCCGGCCAGGCGAGGACCCCGACTTCCCGGCCGTGGCTGGCCGTCCATGCCCACAGATGGCTCTTGTGTGTGTTCTCAGGCGCTGCTGTCTGTGGGAGGCCCTGGGTTTCCCAGCAGACGGGTGGCAGGGGGACAGTGGTGCCTGTGCCCCAGGAGCCCGCCACGTGCCAGGCCAAGGCACATATGGTGCAGATGTGGCTCCCGGAACAGTGGGGCTGCCGTTGGAGGCGTCCCCCTCCACGTGGCAGGGCTGCAGGGATGGTGGCATCTGTGTGGCCGCTGACCGGCCCGCGGCGGGGGACACTGAGGCTGTCCGTGGCTTTGCGTCTGCCCGTCCCACTTACCAGGGCCCCCTGTGCAAGGCCAGTTGCAGACCTCGCCCTGACGCCTGCCGCTCAGCGGGGCCTCGATTCTGCTCTCCCAGCCTGCAGACCTCCCCCTGGCCTCTTCGATGTGAGCTTGCTTCTTTTGGGTCAGGACTGCATTGGGGGCTTCCTGTGTTTTGTTCTTGTGCTAACTTCATTGAGTGCTGTGCAGTTAATATTCTCCCACTTCCCAAAAGGGGAAACTGAGGCATCAGTGAACCGGCTTCTGAGGAAACCCAGAAAAGAAGCACAGAAATTCCCCCAAAACCTGCAGCCTGGCGGGGAGGTGACAGGACCACACCAAACCATGCACCCAGGTGGAGGAAAGGGGCCTTGAGAGACCCGGCTCGTGGGGGTGACCTAGACCAGGCTGGTCTAAGAGGTGACACTGGGGAGGGGCTGCGTGCGACCTGGAAGTACACAGGAGTCATGAAAGCAGAATAATGAACAGGGGCATTCAGGGTGCCGTAACGGGAGCGTGGGCACCTCGCTGGTGGGAAATAAAGCCGGAGAGGGCATGTGAGCAGCAGGCATCGCCCAGACCCTCCTCAGCCTGGCACCGGCACAGCACTTCAGAGACTCCTCGTTTGAAACGAACACTCTAAAGTCCGCCTTGTTACAAGAGTTGTTCCCAGCAGAGGAAATGGAGGTGTCCCCAGAGGGTTATACACATCTGCTTGGTAACACAGCTCATGAGCTGAGTGTGTTTCTGGATAATAGCTCAGAAGGAGGAGGAAGAGGTGGGAGGAGGAGGAAGACAAGGGCCAGAGGAAGAGGAGGGGGAGGATGGGGAAGAGGGAGGGAGGAGGAGAAAGAGAA
>PVJO010006109.1:0-92041 GCA_004026905.1 Hystrix cristata
GCTGGAAGACAGAGAAACTACTTGACATCATAGTGGATTCCCAGTTCTTTGAATGATTGAGTGGAACAGATTATTCCACAAGCAGAATGCTTATGCTGGAACTGTTAACAAAGAGTAAAAGAAACGTCTATATTCACTAAGCTGCTCTAGTCTGAGACTCTTTGTTACAGCAGCTTAGCTTTGCCCTGACTAATACATACGGTCTCTTTCCAATGCATCCCCAAGGTGCATTTTAAAAATAGAACCATTGGCTGCAAAGGATTTGACATGGAAATCACTGTCCTAAAGAAATAAACATACTTGACTTCTCTAAGAACTGTCAAAAACTGTTCTTTTTGAAGTCTTTTCTAAAGGGAGCTGAGCTGTGTTTATTTAAACTCTCCCTTCAGATACAAGTATGCACAAGGAGCAAGATAAAGGAGCATCATCCAAACCTGTCTGAGAAAAATGAGCAGCCACATAAAAATTATTTCAGTGGTCACACTGAAGCATAGTCAGTTCTTCAACACTCCTGGACAGTTCTTGTAAGACAGCGTCCTAGCAGTGTTCCTATTTGTTGATGTGTCTAAATGACGCTCCTGGAGTGAATGCTAGATGGACAGGCTGTGTAATTTACTACAGCAATTTTTCTGTCTTCTTAAAAAGCATAATGCTTCTTTTATAACCAAAGTCATTTTTTAAAAAGAATCTAGCATAACAATGTGTGGCAGCATTTGAGGAAAGGGTGGGTTGGAACTCCTTTATTCTTCCTAGTCCTTAGTCAGAGGTTCACCTTGACACACCTACAAGGAGCACACATCCAGAACCCAGACGATAATAATGTTAAAATCTTCCATGTCAAATAACAGTTTCATTAAGACCCAAAGTTGTTCACTTCCAACAGAACCCTGGGGAGACTGACATTGTTTCCTGCCTGTGTTTGAGACGCTACAAGCTAAGTTTCTGGGGTTTTCATCCCTTTCAGCAGATCCCCTGGGAGACTCTGCCCATGTGTCTCACCAGCATTTATTTGTCCACTAAAATAGCAAATACTGCAGTCGGACACTTGAGACTATTTTCCAGTCTGAGCACTTTGGGGTTTTTAGACTGATGTCTTTTTAATATTAAAGACCCATGTAGCTTAGAGAAATCAAAAGAGGAGTTTGTACCATAGTCCATGGGATGTGTTCATAAAAAAGTATGTGTAAATCGGCTAACACTGTATTCAAATAGAAACCTTCAGAGGGTTGGAAACAATAGCCAGGATTTTGTTGTGTCATATTCCCTCTCTCCTATAAGGGTCAGCATATAAAATAATATGCAATGTGATATTATTGCAATGGATTTGGTCCCAGCACTACATCTTATCAAAAGAAATGAGTTACACTAATTCTAATGTGATTTTGCTTTGAGGGCCCACAATTAGCTCAAGGATTTCCAAGAGTGATAATGTTTCCTATACTGGGAATAATTTGACAAGGATAAAAACATAGGATGCCAGAAGACAGATTTTATGAGAAAGAAAAAGAGTCATCATTAGACCACCTGAAAGGAAGTTTTCAAAGCAAATGGAAATATCAAAGAGAAGAGAAAAAAGCAAAAAGAATGGGAGTCAGCTAGGGAGATGAAAGGGAGGGGTGCATATTTTTGTCAATTTTGCTCTGGTTTCCAAGAGCGTTACATAAGAAACCTATTCCAGCGAGGTCTGAATTGCACACAGTGGTTGTCACACCCTCTCAAATCAGTCAGCATTTAAAGCTGACAGAGCAGGGCCTGCCCCCAGCGTGGTCATCAGCGAACATTCTGATTTCTTTCCAAGTCGTGTCTGTGATTTAGACAGATAATGATGATACAAATATTTGCCATGTACATAGAAGGTTACCAAAGTATCACACTGGTCTATTTTATACCCATTAGAAGAAGAACAAACTTGAATGCAGATGAAGGATTCAGTTAGAAGGCTGTGGCCTGGCAGCGGTGCTAGGAGTCAGACGGAAGGCAGGGATTTGCTAGAAACAGGCTTTCCAACTGATAACAGAAAAGTCACGAGCAAATACAGGAAGTGCTTCCCCTAAGTTGCACTGAGCTTAAAGTTTTCTTCAGATGTCCAGCCGATAACTCAATGTCTGAAATTCTTTCCTCTCTATAAATGCCACGTTGTACCTGGAAAGCAGGCCTCGTGTGGTTTTGTTTTTTTTTTTCCCTTGTTCTTCAGAGAAAATATTTTCTTAATTTTTAGGTACCAGGAGATGCCCTTTTCCACCTGGATTTCATATCTGCTAACTATATGACTCTCATAAAATGGACTCAAATTATTTTTGCTGTTTGCTACTCAGTAAAAATTCCATTGCCCTGCATCATGTCTGGCCTCTCCTGTTAAGCTTATCAGCGCCCGGGAGGCCGAGCAGGGCTCCAAGGGCGGAAGGCACGCACGGGGTCTGAAATGTCCGTCAGGGAAATTCAACTCTGTCCCTCTGAGACCAATTCCAATTCTAACAGGAATCTGGAGGCTCAGAGACTGCATAGGCCTCACCTGGACCTGTTTTTCCAAACGTGGCACAAGGCTTTCCTTGATATTTTACCAAATGTGGCTCTTCATCCTGAGTGGAAGCAAGCAGCCCGCAGCCCATTTCACGGAAGCACCGCAGCTGCTGCCGACAGTCAGGGCGGAGAAGTCCGGTTCCCCTACTCAGGCAGCCGAGGCAGGCAGGGCCTGTCCCTGAAGTCAGGCTGAGTCACGGGGCAGACAGTCAGACTATGGAGCAAAGTGTCAGGCACCCATAATCCCAGCACTGTGGGAGCCTGAGGCGTGAGGATCCCAAATTCAAACCCGGCCGAGGCAATTTAGAGATTTAATGAGACCTAGTCTCAAAATAAAAGTTAAAGGGGGGCGGGGACGTGGCTCAGTGTGAAGGTTCTGGGTTCAGTCCTCCGTATCAGACACACACACACACACACACACACACACACACACACACACACACACACAGAGTCCAGAGTCGCGTTAGTCTTCCCGCTTTGGCGGATTTGCCTCTTCAGGCTGCAGAGTGGGCAGGCTGGGGGAGGATCCCGGTGTGCTGCCGGTGGGCAAGGTCCGCCAGGCACACTTTGAATGTGGCGATGCTGCCTGCGTTTCCATGAAATGGGTATGAGATTTTTCTTGATGATTAAAGAACCAAACTCTTTTAAAAGGTGATTCTGCCACAGTCAAAATTTGAGTAACCAGGGCCGCCGCGTAGAGCAGACTGTGCCTTACTGCTACTCTGTGTTGTACAGAATAATACCTTTCAGGCTGTGCTTTGTCCCGAGTGGCTCCGTTTTATAAAGCAATAGTTCGGCAGAATGACTTGGTAATCGGTGCGAGAGATAACCACAAAATTTTGGGCACACCGAAATTGTTGAGGGAAAAAAGAAAAGAACTCCCAGTTGTACAGCACAATCAAAGGCATAAACTCATAAATACATTAATCTTACTAATAAAAACTTCCACCTGTAAACTCACGAAATTAAACCAAGGACACACTGACACACCGCACATCTGAATTGTATCTGAGAATACCGGAGCCCTGAGCTTGTCAGGCACACGGAGCCAAGAAACAGTGCGACTCCCTCACCTGGATCGTGGAGGGTGCGGAGCTCCCAACACTGAGGTGTGGCGCCGCCACAAGGGCTTGTCATCTCAGCAGATCACCTGCCCAGTGCATTGCAAGGTGGACAAATCACTCACCAGCTCTGGCTGTCCCCGGGCTTAGCTCAGCTCCATTTCCCTGCAGGAAGTGGCCCCCCACAAACCGCCTGCCTTCCAGACACGGGCTTTGACCAGCTGTGCGCTGAACTAGCCCCGCGCCAGCTTCCTGCCCCGGCCTCCCCGCCTATCCCGGCCTCCCCGCCTGCCTCGTGCTCGGCACCTCCTGCCTCCTCATGGCTCGAGCCTGAGTGAAGCTCTGCCTGGTCTGTAATCTTATCCAGTCACCTGTGGTGACTTTAACATTTCTGTGAGCTCTGTGCTTTTTCAACCTCTGCAGCCACTACTAAGCCTTTGTAAGTTGCCCTATAACATGTGTTGTGTAACTTGAGTGTTACAGATATTAGTAACTAAGATTAGAATATGAGAACCCCTGGTTGCCCAGCTCACTAGCTGCTGAGTAAATCTTGAGGAATGGGCCAGATAAGGCTGACAAAATTGGCATAACTCGTGAAACTGTTGTTATTCAGTAAACTCTGACGCTGTGGAAAGACACAAACTTGTCCTTCAGGTCTGTGTTACTGGCAAAGCTTGCTCCAATGAAATACTGTGGCTTTGCAAACCATAATTGTAAAAGGGAAGGTAAATCCAAAGCAAACAGGTATCTGAGAAATCACAGCTGCTGTGGAAGCGGGCTGGGCCCAGGGCATGTCGGGAAAGTCAGAACAGGCCAGCCAGCTGACCTGCATGACGGGCTAATCACGGTCCCAAGGGCCATAATGAACCACAGAGGTGTTTTGTTTTCTTCTTCAGTGAAGAGGCTGTACTCAGCTTGGTTCTCTGAAAAATTTCTTGTGTTTCCATTGCACCTTGGCTGCATGGCCTGTACAATGCCCACAAATACCGTTTCCAGTTTGAGGAGGCTTTGTAGAAACACATTTGTTTTCCATTAAAAAAAAAAGAGCAACAGAGATGTTTGCCCACTCAGCAAACACCAACTGGAAAGGGTGACTATAGACAAAGTTCTATATGCTTCCAAAGCTAAAGGAGATGGTTTTGACTGTTTTCGTCATAGAGAGACAGCAGATGTTGGAGGAGAAAGATAGGTTTACCCTGATTTGAACATTGCACAATGTATACATGCACTGAAATACGACATAGTACCCATCAATATGTATAATTTCTATGTTTTTATGTATCAGTTAAAACTCAAACAAGAAATTACCAGCTGGTTAACTTTATCTACCTATTATTTCACCAATCAAAAATTCTTGTTTTCTATATCTTCTTGGCCAACGATTTATCACTGTCAACAATGACCTATTTTCTGAGCTTCTCCTATAGACAAAGTAGTACTTTGCTAGGCACTGGACATGAAAAGAACTGTCCCAGCAAATCCCTCCCCTTTAAATTAGTGGTCTCCAGCTCCTGGGCCACGGGCCAGCCCTGTTCTAAGGCCTGTTCGAAACCAATGGCAAGGCAGGAGGTGAGCAATGGGCAGGCAGAGCGTCACAGCTGCTCCGCATTGCTCTCATTGCCACCTGGGCCCCACCTGCTGTCGGTTGGCAGTAGGTAGTAGGGGCATTAGATCCCCACAGGAGCAGGAGCCCTGCTGTGAGCTGCCAATGCAAGCCATCTCAATCACACCTGCCTTGCGAGAATCTAATCCCCCAAACTACACCCTGCCCTGTGCTGTCCACGGAAATACTCTCTTCCACAAAACCAGTCCCTGATGTCAAAGAGGTTGGGGACCACAGCTTTAAATAATTCCAAACTGGATCCAAGTACAGACCATATAAGCAAAAATCTACGGGAGAGTATTAGGAAGCATTTGATAATTGCCCATATACAAATACAGAAGGATTTCAGAAGATAAAAAATGGCGTCATTGAACAATGTTTAAATGTTTTAAAAAAATTTATTGCTGTAAAAGACATTGCCATCAGTCCCTCTCAAAATACTCTCCCTGGCTTCAAACACACTATCTCATCATTCTGTTCAGTGTATTAGGTTTTCTTTTTAAAATTTACACTTTCAGCTTATCTTCTGATCACACCCTGGCTTACCATGAAGCACTCACATACTTAAAGAAGACCTCCTTGGATCAACCCTGCACCTGCTCACATGTGCACGGCATGTTTTTGCTTGAGGTATGGGGTAGACAGCAGCGGTGGTGCTGGTGTATATATGAATTGGGTGTGTGCATACACATGCGTGGTATAAGTGTACATCTCAGGAAAAGACCTTGTTATAAATGAAACATTTTCAATTTGGTTAGATCGCATGTGGGTCACAAAGGCTGTGTTAGGGTGGGTGAGTGCCAAGAAACTTTTCAAACTGTGTTTGGAGGAAAAACACTAATCCAGAGAAAGGTTGAGAGAGTAATAATTTCTCTGGTCAAAACCTTTGAAAATACTGCAAACTACAACTTTTTCTTAAAGATGCAAAGGCCTGTATAAAGTTCTTCACACACTAATTCACATCCTCAGAGAGATTTTCTTCTATCCCTCTCACAAATTTTGACAGCATTAATTGGGTGGGGGGGTCAGCTCCGAAGAATGGACGTTAATCTGCAAAGCACCAAGTGGAATCAAAGGCTCCTAAGCAGATGGAAAACACGCACCAAGTGGTATTTTAGAAAAATTCATCCAGCGAGGTTCAAAATATAGAATAAGAAAGGCAAGGAGTGGAACCAAAAGATTATTTGGGATACTTGATATAAATCCATTCTAGTATGACTTACAAAAATGTTAGGAGTTTTCTTTGATTGCTTTTTAAAGTTTTTCTTTGTAGCTTTTTAAAGTTTTTCTTTGTAGCTTTTTAACGTTTTTTCTTTCTTTGAAGATTACTGTCTTTAAATAAAGTACAATCTCATATCTCTTATAAATAAAAGTAATATTTCTCTGGTTAATAAGAAAGGAGGAGCAGGTCTTGGAGTAAGAGCAATAACTGGTCTATAATATATAAGTCCCAGAAAAGACAGAAGACTAACCAGAAAAATTTAACTTCAAAAGAGACATATGAAATAATTTTTGAATTGCATAATGCTGAATGTGTCATGAACTACAGAGACGAAGGGTAACCTAAAAGTTATTAAACAGGGCGTCATGGAACGAAAGGCAAATCTAGGTCTCAGGACTAGTGGGGCTAACTGAGATGGCATCCGACCTTTTCAGATATGAGCCTTTTTGGAGAAAAATATGAGTATCCAGGACTTGGAACTATATTCTGTGACCTAGCTTTGTGACAATGACTTGGCTTGCCGGATGATAACCCTTCCAGCAACCCATTCTGTCCTACCCAACAGTCTCCATGATTCCCCCACATTCACCACAAAGGAGTCCTGATTCAGTTAAGGTATTTTGATCCATATTGCTCCTTTAGCGAGAAAGTCCTGTCATTCAGGGATTAAAATTGACCATAATTTAGTTTCAATGTAATTCTTAGTGTTCATTCTAATGCTTCTAATTGTATGGTCCATCGTGACATCCTTTATTTTTTGTTTTTCTTTTCCTAGTCACTCCCTTTTTAATAATCCGTTAGATGAATTCTTTTGAAGTTCTTTGCATGTTCTGATAAGATTCTCAGAAACAAAACAGACATCAACAATCTGACGAGGTAATAAACGAAGAAAATGATATGGATAGTACTGGCTTAGGCAGCGGGGTTTTTGTTACTGTTTTAATGGAAATCAAGATTGTGAAGAATGAACATTCTCTAAATGAAAACCATCTCTGCAGTGGAGTCTGGTTTGACCGTAGGTAAAGTGAAATAAAGAGCTGGGCTCTTTACCAGCAACACTGTGCCCATAATGCTTCCCTTACACAAATACTAAAGATTTCTAGGCGGGCATTTGTGAGGCAGAAAGAATAGCCATGATGGAGATACTTATGTATATGGTCTAGTTTAGGCCTCTCCAGCCCTATATCTGTCCTCTTTCAACAAATGGGATACCGATTCCTGGAGTGGACCCTGGAGAGGTGGAAGGCACACCTTTAAATGTGTGACCAAATCTTTTGCCAGTTAATTTCATTCTGCCCTACCCATTTCCATTTTATTCTCACCAGGACCTTCAAATGAAATACCAGGTTTTTCAAAAAGTAAATTTCCTACCTTTGATATCACTCTAAGTGCCCTTCCTCTGTAGTAACGAACTGAAATCTTCTTAAAGATGTTCACATATTTTATTTTTCAGCTAAGACCCACCATATGAGAAATTTAAGTTTAGAATATTAATAATGTATTCCGCTTGGATCAGAAAACCCCCAAATTACAAATATACTCCATTGTACCTTCGTATTGTAAAACAAGCTTATTCATGTTTAGGAGAGCAAAAGCATAAAAAAGTCATTGTAGGTAGAAGAATATTTATAGTGCTTTAGGCTAGTTAAGCAAGTAATTAAAAAATATTTTGCTTCCATCTGTAAGTAAAATACTACTTAAAACAATCCATCAATACTAAGAAAAAAATTTGCATCTTATTAAAATTCTTTGTTTATATTAACTGTCACTTCTTAAGATTTCTTAAAAATTTGATAATACAGACATATACATGTGTACTCATCTTAATGTTTCTGTTGCTTTGTATTTTGCAATGAAATAATGATAATCTAGACTTGGGGTACTTTATGCTTTTTCTGAGATAAAATTTGACTTTGTTAAAGGAAACAATATTAGAGGTCAGTCTCACCAGAACAACATTTTTAGCTTAACAAAAGACTTCAAGACATACTGTGTCAAACCATCTCATATGACATCCAATACAACCAAATTCACGAACACAAAAGAATCTCAGTAGCTTCTTAGATTCCTTAATGAGATTCATCCTGCACTTTGAGTTTCCTTAAATCACAGCAAAATATACTCATCAGAGCACTTCTTATTTTTCAGTTATATACAAACCCTCCCCTCAACTGAACAACAAAACAAAGAAATACAAACATTAACAAAAGCTAGATCACTTACCATAAATGCCTGTTGAGATGCAGGGAAATGCCTGTGAATAAACCACAGAAATAACAATAAATTCTACAGGAACGACTCTGCCTGGTATTCTCTATCTCAACATCTGTTTTGCTTGATAATGGAAAACTTCTTACCCACTCAGAGCTATGAGTGAGAGTAAGAGACTCTCTTGACCTGGGAATGTTTCATTAACGCTGAACTTTTTCTTAACTACAGTTACACCAGCTTGCAAAACCCAACAGTTGAATTCTTAGGAATCTTGTGAGCCAATTGTTAAAAAAATCGTTATAAAGAAAACTAAATTACATAAAAAACTACAGTGAACTAGATTATACCAAAGCAGAGACAGCCAGCAGCCAGAACTCACCCTTTCTAATTCATTTGCCACATTTTACATTACTCATGTCTGTGATGTGAGCATGGTCGGAATACCGCGCGACAGGGCTCCTGTGTTCAGCTCTGAGTTATGTGCTGGGGCACTGCTGTTCTGAGATATGAAAAGGTCGGTCAACCTTCATGATGTCACGTGACTTCAGTCAACTTCACATCATGGGACAACTGAAATTGCAGCCTGGCTACAGGCAGAAGATTTGGGTAAAATTAATCAAAAGCATTTAGTGAGATCGAATGACTATCGAGCATTTACAATAAAGAGAAATGTATATTTTATTCTTATATGTAATCTGTGTGTCAGTAAAATTTAAGATTAACTTTTATAGCACATACCCCTTCCCCTTTTGGGGAGCTGATCTTTAACTATTTCCTGACACATTATTACTTACATCATATTTTACTGAGCAATATATAAAGAATTTGATTGAACATATTGAACGAACGAGTATGAATGTATATTTTACTCCATAGGCTTTCTAACTGTAGAATGCGATCTAGGTATGGCAATGTCTTCTGCCAATACACTCCCATGTAAATTCAATGAAGTTGTTTTAATCTTCCTTATCTTCATATATTTCAGTTTTAAAACCCCGTAACATGGAAATTCATTCTGGTGATTAATGATAGTTTTTTTTTTTAATTCTGTGCTTGAATCTAAAAGCTGTAACTCTCATCAACCATAATAGCTAACATTACTGTTGAGATCAATAATAATAACAAAATAGGTTAATGTGTATTGTACTTTATTTCCTATAACATTTTATAGACTAGATGTTTATTCCTTTTACTGAAATCATCGAAGTTGTAATTTCACTTTAGAGAAATTAATAACTGACTCTATTAAGCTCAACTATCTGTTTGCAGAATGGAAGATCTTTTTCTGCTCCTGAAGAACCTTGCTGGGTAATGTTGATGCTACTTTCTTATCATGGATAAAATAGGGCACTTTCTAGGACATAGTAGGTGTGATTTTTTTAATTATATGGAGTTCATTCTTTGATTCTTCAGGTGGTTTTGTTTTCCTGTTTGCAGTGCTGCCGGAGATCAAAGCCAGGGTCTTGCACCTGCTAGGCAGGTACTTTTTCATCAGCAACACCATTATGTTTGTTCCCCCTACGACCCGCAATGTTTGTGATGTGCCAGTAAGACCTGAACAATGTTCTTGAATGATTCCATCCATCCAAGGACACAGAAGCAATAGTATAAAATGAATTCTGAAAACACTCTAGTGACTTTACAGGCATTCACCCACCAACAAGTCTTCCTCTCAGTATCAACCACAAGCTCACTGTAAGCAACCTGTCACTAATGCGGAGGACTCAGATTTCAGGAATAGTCTACTGAAGAATATCAGTTAGAGGAAATTTGGGGTTATCTCGATAATTTGTGTCACGTCACTCGTGTCCTGCTGTGCCTGTTAAGTGGAACAGAGAGAAGCAAGCTTATAGCTGAAGCCCAGGGATTCTGTGAGAGGAAAGTGAACACTGAATGTTAGAGAAAAAGAGTGTTTTGATAACTTTTGCATCCAGCCATTAATATATATGGAAGGCTACATTTTTACCTCTGCTATCCCAGGGTTTTTCGGCTGGGGCTGAGAATTAAACTGACATAAGACAGATCAACAGGAGAAAAGCATACAAATTTATTTACCCCAAGTTTTACGTGGCAGTAGAGCTTTAATAAAGAACTGCGGACAGAGTGGTAATAGTGAAAATAGGACAAGACCAAGGGGCGTGTGCTGGCCAGTACTCAGGTGGGAAAGTGATTAGGAAGGAAAGAGTTTAGCAAGGATTGTTTAGACAGACTTCCCTTGTCCTTGTCTTCTGTCTTTACCTATAAGAAGTTCCTTTCCTTCTGGAGTAGTGAGGACACCTTTCACACCGCAATTTCATCTCCTGATTCTAAGAATGAAGGTTAGAATGTTCTTTTTTTTTTTTAATAATTTTTTTTGGGGGGTGCTGGGGATCGAACTCAGAGCCTTGTGCTTGCAAAGCAAGCACTCTAACCGCTGAGCTAAATCCCCAGCCCCTAGAATGTTCTTATACTTGCCCTTTTTCAAGAGCCTTTAACTCAGATGATTCCATGTGCCAAAAGGGCATATTTGGCAGTATGGTGTTCTGAACATCCTCAGAGGGAAAGCAGAAGATTTTCAACAAGCAAGCCCACCTCAAATCCTGCCTCCATGTCCTTCCAGCATGTGATGTGGGCACTTTAACTATTCTGAGCGTTAGTGTCCCCATTAGCAAAGGGAAACTAAAAGACCAGCTTGAAAGGATTTGCTGGAGAACTAAGAGAGCCAACTGCAGTGGCATGGACCTGAAATCCCAGCACTTTGGACCCTAAGGCAGTAGGATTGCAAGTTCAAGCCCAGCCTGAACAACTTAGTGATATATGAGACCCTGTCTCAAAATAAAAAAGGGCTGGAGATGTAGCTTAGTTCAGTGTTCTGGGTTCAATTCTCAGTACTGAGGGAAAAAAAAGAAATTAGGAACACAGAGTATTGTGACAAGTCATAACTTGAGTGACAGTGACTCCCATAGTAGACACAGTGATGTCCACCAGGTTGTTTTGCAAAGGTGCCTTCTTGCCCTAGAGAAGAGCTTCCCTACTTTAGCCTTTGGTATTTGGATCAGATAATTCTTTGTTCTTGGAAGCCGTCCTGTGTGTGTTAGCAGTATCCCTGGACACCACTTACTAGATGCCAGCACCATTCTTCCAGATGGGACAATAAAAAATACTCACATTAGCAAATGTCCCCTAAGGGTAAAAATCATCTCTGGTCAAGGACCACTGCCCTAGAGTCTAGGGCCTAGAACTGGAGTTCTTTCAGCCAGCAGCCTTTTCAAAGAGCACTTCAACTACAAAGAGCCACCTCACTCAGGGAAAAGCCTCTTTCTAGGACAGCCCACAGTAACAGGTGACCAAGGAAAGGTACAAAGGCCTGGCTATTGTGTCTCATTCAACACAGTCATGAAAGGCCCTTCTAGCCTCAGGGGTCCCACAGGAACGGCAGGGCTGGCACAAGGCCTGTACCAGGCCCACCTTCTCCCTCAGCCCTCTGCTACTTGCCACCTCTCTTCTGCAGGGTCTATTCCCGAGGGCACTCCTTCCTCAATAGACACCCGGCCCCCCGGGATCTGATCCAAGCCCACTACCTTCCCCTGCTCTCTTAGGTCCAGCTCCAGGAGCTGTGCTACCACCAGAGGTACATGAAAGAAGAAGGTACCGAGCAGTTAATGGTGAATTTCAGCTGCCTCAGATCTCAGTTCTATCTTGGAATCAGTCGTGCAAGTTAATAATTGAGTCTGAATGTACCAACTGCCCTGTCTGTTTTAACAAGGACAAATAGCTTCCTCCGAAAATGACATCGTTGCCTGAAATGTGAAGGCAAGTGGTAATGTAATGGAGGATGACTTTGGTAATATTGTTGTGTTAACTCAAACACGAAGGCGATGAATGATAAAGACGAAATGGAAATACAGTATCGTGGGAAAATTCATGTTACATAAAATAACTTTCCCTATAATTCATCTAAACTAAATATCCTCCATTAATCACTTTTTATTATTTAAGAGAGAGAGAGAAACCGGAGGGAGAGAGAGGGAGGGAAGGAAGGAGGAAGGGAGGAAAATAGAGAGAGAGGGCTCAACTAAGGGATTGTGCAGCACAGAGTCTGTGTTCTTTGTTGTGATAAATTTCTTACATGGCCACCAAAGCTGAGTAGCATTGGATACTCTTATTTTAAAGTTGTATTTAACATAGCCACGTGCCTTAGAAATCCTCTCATAGAGGGATTATAAATGGTACCCAAACCTAGACTAATTATCCCGGTTTGTTTGAAGTCCACATAACTCAGCAGTCGCCTGTAGAATTTGGGAAATGACATCAGCAGCCCAATTTCTAAAGCTCTAGAATCTCCTTCCAACACACTGGCCACCAGAAGGCTCTGTGCTAATCAGGTCTAAGCATATAGCCATCAGTAATTTCCTTTACAGCACTTGACTTTTAGCTAAGTTTTCCCAAACCAGCATAACCTTGCTCTCTTGGAAGGAAAAAAAAAAAAAAAGAGCATTTGATTTAGTACAGAAAGAAGATTTTTCTTTGGCAAAATTATAGATTGGGCCACCAACTAGAAAATGCTTCCTTAGCCTAGAGTGTTGATTTCAAGCACTTGTAAAAGCCCTGAAATACTTAGGGCTGTAGAGTCTGTCTCTTATCTTGTTCTGTCTCCGTTTCTCTCCTTTCTGTCTCAGTAACTTGCGAGCAAGGAAAGGAAGTCCTTCAACCTTCTCTGTCTTCATCCTAACACTGTTTCAAACCCTAAGTCAAAAGCTCGCTTTACTCGGGCCCTTGTTGAGAATCAAGGAAATTTCTAGGAATGGCTCTCATCGGGAATACAAAAAGAAACAATAAATGCTGGCAAGGATGCAGGAGAAGAAGGACTCTTTCACCCCATGGGCGGGAATGTAAATTAGAACAGTCAATATGGAAATCAATATGGAAGTTCCTCAGAAAAGTAAAAATAGAGCTACTCTATCACTCAATCCAACTATACTACTCCTTGGTATATACCTAAAAGAATTAAAGTCACCATAGAGATTCCCATGCACCCATGTTTATTGTGGCACAATTATATAACACACAAGATATGGAACCAGCCTAGAGGCCTGTAAACAAATGAATAAAGAAAATATAGTATATATATATATGAGATATGATCAAAATATATAATGAATGCTTAAATTTTAAAGCAATTTGTTACACTAAAAGTCATATTGCTGTTAATACCACCCTTCCTTCAAGCACACTTATCCCAGATTCTTGTCCTGAAGCATTCTGGAGGTCTTTTATGAGTGTCTTCATGAGATGTGACCAACAAGATAGCTGCTACCTAGTGCCATCCAATGGAAAAGCAGGCTCATAAATGTTACTTTGTGTCCTCATCCATTTTATTCAACAGATCTCTTCCCCAAAGTCAAAAATGGCCATGAGAGGTAAATATTTTGAATTGAATCGGGAAACTGAGGCAGCCACAGACTGTCCAACTAAAGACATTCATGAAAGAGAACTTGCAGAATTGCTTTGGAAAGTGGCAAGAATAATGAGATAAGCGAGGGAGAGTCTTTTGAGGGGAACTAAAGGCAATGCATCTTTCTCTAAGAAATTTTTAAAATTTAAACATTCACTGTATTTTTCAATCACACCTTGTACACAAAACGGAGCCATAAAAATGAAAAATTGTCATTTGCAGAAAATTATGTAGAATCTAAAAGAGATAATGAGAAGGTAGCAGGGAGAGTATTAGAAAGAGGAAGGGAAGAAGTGGGAGGGGACTAGGTAAGGATGGATAATAGGGGCATGAAGATGATCAAAATGCATTATACACATTGACACCTTCCCAAATGTGCAATCTCCCATCCTTATCCAAACTCACAGGACCCATTCACACACAGCAGCTTTGCAAGCAGGTAGGATTGCTCCCTACCCACCCCCAGTGCCAAGAAAGGGGTTGAGAGACCTAAGGAAATAGTAAAAATGGCCCTCTTTATCCATAAGGGTAAAAATAAGGAGAGTTCTGATATCATTAACTGGTTGTATAAATTAACAATAACATTATCCCTAGCTCAAGAATCTTTCAATCACGGACCCAATACACGTCATTTATCATTTAGTCAGTTTTAGATTCCACATTATTTGCAAGCAAATAATGCTACCTCATACACTTTCCATTTAAATGTTTTTAATTACATATTGCCTTTCACTGAACTGAGGAAGCTAATTTAAGAAATACTGTTATTTTGTGTACTTCGTGTACTACTAAGGAGAAATCTCTATAAGGTAAAATACAACATATGTTGGGGTTGGGGATTTAGTTCAAGTGGTACAGTGCTCGCCTAGCAAGTGCAAAGCCCTGAGTTCAATCCCCAGCACCCGCCAAGAAACCATGTTTTCTTACCAAGATTTCTAAAGTATATTCAGTGATATTGCTATTTTTTAATTTATTTCAATAATTTGTGAAAACACATCTGTCTCTAGAGATGGAAAGGAACTATGTTGATTATTACCTAAAACAGCCTCATAGTTCTGAATCACTTTTTAACTCAAAGATACGGAAATGAGTTTTCCACAGTTTAATCCTTGTATGCTAAAGATTAGTGTTGACCTGATCCTGCCCATATGTCCACTATTGGTTCTGGATTTCTTTTTTTTCAAGCCTTTACCACCCTCGCTGAGAATTTTATGGCCGAATCTTACTTTGCTTATGCTAGGACTATCAAGGAAGGTTTCAGACAGCAGCCACGTCATATACTTTCTTCTCAAATAGCCCCTAGTTGACTGCTTGGCCGAAAATCAAGGGTTTACAGTTGCCTCGCTAAGCCACCACAAATGACAACCAAGCGCACACATATACAGGCCATGAGACTTCATCGCAACCATGCTTTAGTGTAAAATAGTTCAGGTATCATATACATTCTACTTTCAAAGAAATCAGAATAGGAACAATGAGATTCAGAGTGCCATTCTTTGTCTTTAGATGTTACTTACAAACTTAGAGGGTTGTGCCACGTTTCCCTGATCAGGGATACACAGACCTCTGGTATTTCTCAGACTGCTCCATGCCATGTGTTAGTATGCATTTAGTACGATATTTTGAGTTGGCCAAGAGAATGGCATCACTTTTTTAAAGGTAATATCCACATATTATTTTGATATACTCCACTATTGCCACCAAGTCTTTGTCCCTCCTTCTATTCACACCCTTTACCATGTGATTTCACAGCTCCTCTGCAAGGCACCAAATGTTTGCCACATTTCCCTTCCTACAAGTCATGTGTTGAAGCCCCTGTCCCACTGGGACAGCATTTGCAGGTGGGACTCTTGGGAGACAACTAAGTCATGAGGGTACAGCCTCGTGAATGATGTTATTATCCTTATAAGGAGAGGCCAGAAAGCTAGTAGGCTCTTCTTCCTGCCATGTGAGGATACAGGAGTAATTGGTTGTCTGCAACCTAGAAAGGGGCCCTACTGTATCGGGAACCTGATAGCACCCGATCTGAGACTTTCCAGCCTCAAAAAGTGTAGGAAATAAATGTTGCAGTCATACGGTCTCTACTTTGTAAAACTGCTTCTCTCCCCATCATCCATCACCTTTGTCTTGAACTAGGGAGAAGGATAAGAGGTGGTTTCATAGGAGACTGAAAAAAGATCCCACTGGGGTAGTACAGTATGCTTGTGCGCCCTTCGCGGGTAAACCTGTTGAAATCTAACCCTCAACGTGATGGAATTCGGAGGTGGTGTTTAGGGAACTGACCGGGTCACAAGAGCAGGTCCTCATGAATGGAATGAGTACCTACGAAGAGATGTGAAAGAGATGTTTTTTTTTTTTTTTCCCGTGGCCACAGAAAAAGAATTTGGCTGTCTACAAACCAGGACGAGAGTCCTAGCTAGATGGCAAGCCAGAGAGAAAGCCTGAGGCGCCTTGACCTAAGACTTCCCTGACTCCAGAAATAGGAGAAGTAAATGTCGGTCAGGCCCTGAAGTCCATGCTATCGGTTACGGCAGCCTGAGCTAAGACTGAGGCAACGTATTGTCCTTCCTCCTACTGACGATGGACCTGAGCAGGTGAACAGACTGGGCCAATGGGACATTAGTGGACATGACGTTGAGAGTTGAGCTTTCTTACTCCCGCCTTTGGAGGGAGGCTGTGAGAATCACGCTGTGTAAGAGCGTCCCTCGTGAAGCTGTTGACCCAGGAAGGATGAAAGACAAGTAAGGCCAACTAACTGACCCCAGGCTCTGTCCCTGTGACCCAAGCAACCCATAGCCACGTGAGCAAGAAAGAAACGCTTACCTTTCTGAGGTTTTTTCCGCAGCATTACTGTACCCATCTTTATGGCAGACGTAGACCACAACTATGGGTGACTGTAAAGTACTATATTGAGGAATGCTGATTTTCCTTTTACAGTGAGGATGTAAAGTTCCCTTGGAAAATAAAAGTACTTAGAGTGTCAATTAAAATACTCAGTAAATCAGAAGGTAGAAAGTGAATGATTGAAGCTAGAGAGGTGTGGAGAACTGAAGTGGGATGCAAGGGACCAGGGTGACTCACTAACAGAAGATCTGAGAGCCAAAAGAATAGTCACAAAGTGCCTCGGTTTCCCCACCTATAAAAGGAACACAGTTGGACTAAATGGCACAATCAGCTATAAAATTCAGCAATGCTATAAAACAGCCTCTTATCCTTCTCCATAGTTCAAGACGAAGGTGACAGACAGAGGCAATTTTATAGCATATGCTGGGAGGCAGCGGCCTGGCCACCGTAATGGCTGTCATTTCCTGAATTAGTGCAACATGCCGAGTGCTGAGCTAAGAGCTCCATGTACATTGTCTGGCTCATTTCTATGAAAAAGCCAGTAATAAAGGATGGAGGTGTTTCTGCCTTTTTATGAACATGGAAGAGCAGAAAGCTAAGAAAGGCAACTTGTGCAAGGTTACAGGAAGGAAAACTAACGAATTTGTTTACTTCATTGTACAAAGAGTAACTGATTCTATTTATTCTTTCGCCTTCATTATCTCTTAATTATATAAACCATACACGATTAAAGGCTCCAACAAACAGGTGTCCGCAGACAGCAGTAAGGCTTTTCTTGTAACAGCCACACCCCTGCCCACTTTAGTCCACTCTGGAGGTGACGGCGAACCTTCGAACGCTTTCCGTGATAACAAACAGCCAGCTGCAGCACGGATGCCGCAGGGTCCCCACCACCGAACGTCACCCTTAGCACTGTGCTGAGCATCCTTCCACTCTGCTCATTTACATCTGAAAGCCCGAAGAAGACCCTGCCCTTCGCCTCATCGCACCCTTCATGTCACTTCTCCCAACCCTTTAGGTAAGACTCCAAGCCACAACATTGGTGTCGAGTTGCTGGTAATCCAGCTCTTGGTCTTTCTTCCCCATTTTTTTCTTGCAGTACCCACAGTCTTCACACGGAGCTACATCTCCAGTCCGTATTTTATTTGGGGATAGGATTTTGCACTAAGCTGCCCTGAAGCGGCTTGAACTTGCAATCCCCTGCCTCAGCCTCTCACAGTGCCAGAATTAGAGGTGTGCGCCACCACGCCAAGACCTCCCCACCCCTCTCTGCTGCCACTCTCCACCGTTCGCCACCCACGCGGGCCTCCTTTCACTCTTCTAATACACGGAGCATGATCCTGCTTCAAGACAGTCGGCCTGGACGCCTCCTCTGCCTTGAAGCTCACATTTTCCAGATATTGGCCTAGATTTCTTTCTTGGTCCTCCTAGACTGCTAATGCCGCCACCTCCAAGAGGCTCTTGCTGGTCTCTAGCTACATTTCTTTGTATTTGCTCAGCCTGCTTTTTTTTTTCCCTTCTGTTCAATGCCTGCCACCATCTGACACACAGTCACTTGCATGTTCATTGCCTCCTCGACTTCCATTCCCCCCGCTGGGATGTGAAAGCCCATGAGGGCATTTGTTTGACTTATTTTTGCATTGCCAGTATCCAGAATGGTGTGAAGAACTCATGTGTCGAATGGATAAATGAATACATGATTGCGTTACATGACATACGCAATCACAGCCATGCATGTATTTCTATGCAAATTGGAGCACACACTATGTTTTTCTGCTCTTTCATGTTCTAATTTTATGTTTTAGATCTTGGAGCTTTTTTGATGTCAGTGTATACTGATCCATCCTATTTGTTTCTAAGGTCTGCATACTAGTCTATGGTGTGCTTGTAGTTTGGTGATTTAACTGTCTCCATGTTGATGCAGGTTGTTTGCAATGTTTTCTGTTAAACAAAAACCATGCAGTAAATATTCTTGATGTTTGTACTTAATGTACAAACATTAAGTACAAACATTTTGAAATTACTGCAAATTGCTCCTCCTAATTTTTAAAATGTAAAACCTCATCAAGTGTGGAGAGGTGTCAATAATTCAATTTTCCCCATCACATGATGAGTATAACAAAGGAGGCCATGTCCTTTCACAAAATCACTTAAGGGGGCTGGGGATTTAGCTCAGTGGTTAGAGTGCTTGCCCAGGAAGCTCAAGGACCTGAATTTGATCCCCAACACCAAAAAAAAAAAAAAAAAAAAAACACCCAAAAAAACCCAAAAAACCTCACTTAAACGCACAGACATTATCATGTCGCATGTCCCCTCTCCACAGCCAAATGATCTGAAGGCCAAGGTCATTTGTAGGAGACTGTGAATGAGGTCACACGGGAAGGGCCAGTGGCGTGTTCAGTGTACATTGTGCAAACTCATCCAGGCATCGTAATTATAAGCAATAACTTGGTTTCTTTTTGTTTGCTTCATTATACCTTTGAAATAGCTGTCATAAAGTCATTTATTGCCAGCTGCTTTCATGTTTATAACTATACAGCTCCATGCAGTATAAAACAAACTATTACATAGCCATGAATAGTAGCGGGCCTCTTCCAAACTTTATGTTTTGCAAGACAGCTGGATTAGTTCCACTATGAATTTATTAGTATGCAAAATGTTGGAACCAGCAAAAGGAAGAACTTGCTTTTTGCCTGAGCTTGCTCATGTGACTAGTAAGAATATTTTACTGAAAACCCTACATATGTGAAAAGGAGAACAGATCCCCATAAACCTGCTGAACCAAAAAGAATGTTCATTTTGTTCCAAAATGTTTACTCTGTAAGCTGCCTTTACAGAGAAGCAAAAGGAAGAAACAAAGGTTTAAAATCTAAAAACACAAACAAATCCTTGCCCATACTAACAGCAGATGAGTTGTGCAGTATGAAAGCATCTACTGAAACACATTGTCTTCAGAATTGTGACCCTTCAATGACCTTAATCACTTCCAATTTTGTAAGTATTTCCTGTCTATTTTCCTTAAAATTTAGTATATACATAGGGCACATGTTGTGTCCCGGACGCCAAGAAGTGAGAGTCCCTGGGGATGCCCTCCAGTGACTCTCCTGGTGTGGAGCCAGGGGAGACTGAGATAAGAGTCAGTCATTTCAGATCCCCTGGGAAGTACATCACCCACTGGAGACCGGAAGGCCCAGAGCTCATAGCCACTGCCAGGCCTCACTGTGCTTCTGGGAGGAGCCTCCCCGATGGAGGAAGCGGTCTCAGCGAAGAGCCCTGTGCACACACGAATGAAAGCAGGAACAAGCACAGCACTTCCTGCAGGAGCTTGGGAGGACATAGGACCTTGGAGTCTCCCTCTGTGTGGCAACAGGAGGCAGAGCTGGAGCCTCATGCTTTACATTCCCATACTCACCTGTCATGGGGGTTAAGTGGTAATAAATAGTCCTGCACTATTGCCTCGGCGAGGACCATGCTGAAGTAGGAACTTTATTGTCCAGAGAGTCTCACAAGGGTTGGGCAGTCGCCTGGGGTTCTTCCTGATATCCACTCTTCCTGTCCAGGTTCACTTCCTCACCTCTCACCTGCCACCCTAACACACACACACACACACACACACACACACACACACACACACGCATGCACTAGAACATCTTCCTACTCAATCCCTTTTCTCTGACCCCCTCATTTAAAAGTGGGGTGCTTCTAGAAACCTGGTCTAAGACACCTGCTATTGGTCCATACCTCAGTACAGCCAGCAGCACAGCTCTCACAGCAAAATGAGCCTGGGGGATATTTTGGAAGAAACGTAGAGGCAAGAGCACACTCAGTCATCTCCAGTCTGACTTGCTATGAAGCAGAAGGAAAAGGAGGTATGCTTTTGGAGAGCCACAAGAAGGAAGACTCCTCCTAAACCTGGATAAAAGCAAAGGATGTAACATGAGGAAGAAATCCAGGCATTGGCCACCTAAGGAGAAGGCCGTGCCCTTAAGGACTCTGTATCATACGTGTCTGGTGCAAATCCCCGCACAGAATGACCACAGTGTAAAGATTTGTTAAACAAATCCAAATAAGGCTTATTAAGCATTCGTGGTTTTGACTACTTCCCTGACTACTTCCTTTTTTTTTTTTTTTTTTTTTTTTGTGGTGCCGGGGATCGAACTCAGGCCCTTGTGCTTACAAGGCAAGCACTCTAATCACTGAGCTAAATCCCCAGCCCCCCGACTACTTCCTTAACAGTAAGTTGTATCTACACCTGTCTCTTAATTAGAAAGTTGGGAATTTGACGTCAGAGGAAACAGACACCAAACTAGTGAATTCCACAGCTTCCAAGAAACACGGCACTATGGTATAGATTGGGTTTGAGAGTGTGCCCCCGAAATTCATGTGCTGGAAATGTGGTCCTCGGGTGGTGATGTTGAGCGGAGATGGAACCATTAAGAGGTGGAGTCCAGTGGAAGGTTATTAGGTCACTGGGGCCCTGCTCTTAAAGAGATTGATGGAATTCTCTCAGGATTCTGACTGGTTCCCATGAAAACTGGTTATTATAAGAAGAACAAGCCTGGTTCCTAAATCTCTTGCTTCTAGTCTTCCCATGTGACCTCTCCCTCCAGTATTTTCTCCCACCGTGATGCCATCTGCCATGTTGTGATGTAGCCAAAAGCCCCCTTTACCAGACACAGACAGATGCCAACAACAGATATCACACTCTTGTGCCTCTAGAACTCAAGCTAAGAAAAACTCCTCTCTTTATAAACAATCCAGCTTCAGGTATTCCATTATATTAAAACAAAATGGGCTAATACACATAGGCTTTGCTGTCTGTCATAATAATCAAGTAAGACTGTACAGAAATATTAATATTATTACCCCAGAGAGGTGAGTAACCTGCCCACAGCCCCAGCAGCTAAGAGGAAAACTCAAACACAAGTCCTGATCCCTTAGCTCAAAATTCTGAGTATATAGGCATCCTCAGTCCCTGAGAAAGCACTACTTAGAGATAAGATTTTTTTCAGTATCACCATACAATGAAAACCCTGCCAGGCACTACCTACCAGATCTTAACAGTATTAAATCTGTCCTCAAACTGCGGATTGGTGTGAGTTTCTCCCAAATAAAAGAAAAATATATTCTATCAGTGTGCCAAAATTTAGTTGTCCACAAGTCACGTGGAGGGCATAACCACGAGAGGTTCTGAATCTGTAGGTCTGGGGGCCAAGACTTTGGGTTTCTAGCACACTCCCTGTGCAGCCGCCACTTCCCAGGACCACACTTTGGAAACCATCGTTCGGTTCTAACTCAAACTACCCGGCCCCAGCAGACAACTGCAGCCGGTACTGCTTTCCCCAGTGTCCTGCACCAGGTTCCTCTACGGCAATGCACTGAGGTCCTTCTCTGTGTTTACCACTCTGTCATGGAACCACATCACTGGAGAGAGAGCAGATTGCTAGTTTACCAACACATATGTAGATTCTATGCCCCTAGATTTTTCTGACACCTCTATTCTGTCCCTTAAAATGTCAGTACAGGCTCTGTACAAATCAGGAAACTCCATCTCAACCCTTCCATAATTTCATGGTGTGAACTCGAAAACATGACATAAGGGGAAAGAAGGGTTTCCACGTGAATAGAACCATTTGCCAAGCCAATTGCATGTGCAAACACCTGACTCCATATCCTATTTCTAAGAGCCAGGTGAGACTCCTTTGACAGTTGCTCGGGGCCTAAACTCCAGGATGGTTTGTAAGAATGAGGGCTTTAAACAAATGAGTTGTGATTATGCTGCTTGAGTCAATATGTAAAGGTAATAAATTCTTCTTTCCTAAGACACAAAGGAAGACATTAGTCAAGCCTAATGCACACTTTATATTTAACAAGGGAATTAATTAGGAGATAATGACTAAGAAAGAAGTGTCTAAAGGACGCACCCTGTAGGAACAACTAAAATAAAAAGGAGCAAGAAAAGAAAAGGAAAGGCAAATTGATCGTAGTCATATTTTCTAACCCCAAGAATTGCTACTTGGACCTGAAAATGGCTGTGCCTTGTGGGCCATCAATCACCATGAAGAATTTTATCAACTGGAGTCTATTATGGAAATGAGCAAAGAGAATAAGATGAGGAGCAGCTAGTTGGCAAGGCGCTATCTGACAGCTCAGGCCTCTAGAGGTGAATCATTTGTACACATTTCCCAGTGATCACTGCATTAATCCAAACAGCATCCTCCCAGAACCATAAGGAATGGAGCAGGCAATGCCCTTTCCCTGTGGACCCAGCAGGTCAGTGTGGGCTCCTGCACTGTGAGCCAACAGTCCAGCTGACCAAGCGCTGCAGAATGAGGCCTGCCTGTAGCTCCCTAAGATAGAATTATGGCTAAATTTCTTTCTCCTCCTAGGGAGTTAACTTAGTCTATGAACCATATTGTCATTATTGTTGGAAAGGTAATGAGGTCACATATTACAAGGGATGAACAAAAAATATGGTTCATGTGAATGTTTAAATTAAAAAACAAACTTCTTGCAGTAAAAGATACATTGCCAAGAAAGATAAGTGTGTCCAAGACAAGGGGGGATATTTTCAGTATTTTAAGGGGATTAATGGCAATATGTCTTGCACTATAATATAATTTTTCAATTTAAACATTTACTCTATCTTTTGATCATGCCTCACTGGACAACCATCTATGGCAATTTCTGCCAAATAAAAAATTATGGTATATCCTCATCCAGCTTATCCACCTGGATCATGCACTGAGTGACCTCTGTCTCCTCCCCAAAGTCAAAATGAACATGAAAGGTAAATGTTTTTAATCAATTTGGGACACCGAGGAAGTCATAACACAGAAACTGAAGACACTCACGAAAGAGGACTTATAAAACTGCTTCAGAAAGTGGCAAGAATAATGAGGCAAGTATGTTCCAAGTGAGAAGGAGTATTGTGAGGCGGATTCATTTTAATGTGTCTTTTACTGTCATAGATTTATTAAAATGCAAACATTCACCATATTTTTGATCATACCTCAAACACAGATGGATGCATGAAGGGTGGAAGGATGAAGAGACAGAGAAATTCTTGACTTACAGATCAATACTTTTAGCCACCGCTAATTCTGTTGAGCTTTCGCTTCACTGAAAGTTTAATTTCACAAAGTGGCATCCCACAATTGCATGTTGTTTGAGAACAAGCAAAATGAAAGTTATCCGTAGCAGGATGTAACTGTCATGGATAAAATTTCCCACAGACAAGAATTACATTCCTTTAAACGTGTGTGGAAGGAGTCCTGCCAAACGCTTTCCTCTCCCACCATGTCACTGTGTCTTCTTTTTGAGACTCTCTGAAGGTGGATACGTCCCTCAACATGGAAAATGATGGCTTCATTAGTAATGAACACTGCTTACTGTAACTGAGGAAAGGTTTTGAACAGAAGAAGTCAAGGATTAAACAAAGCTTCCGGGCTATAGATTTATTCCCCAGAAGCTCCGAAGAGCTGTCTGGGATTCCCACACCCTATAAAATGTGTTCCTTTCTGAACTTACATTTATTCATGGGGTATCTAGCTCATATCCAGTTGTACAAGCAATAAAGCATCCCATCAGCCACACTTCACATTACTGTCAGCTTGGCCTCGGTGTTCTGCCAGAAGTACAGATATCTCGGACTTGCAACTTGCCCTGGTAGTTACTTGTTCTAACTACCCCATGTACATTGCATGGCTTCCCACTCTACTGTCTTGGATGAAGCTCTCTGAAGCTCCATTTAAACCTCTCCAGACATGGCGAACGGTGCAGGGTTGTCTCTGATGAAGAGATGGCCATGGCCCAGAGCTTCTCAAACTCTGTTGTGTACACAATCTCCTTTAACATATTGCTTAATAACAAATCATTGTTTAAAAATCCAGCGGTGTGCATAACTTCAAGTCAGGCTTGATCCAGCTCCTCAATGATGTCTCCAATTACTATATCAAGTAAACGTTTGACTTGCGTTACTTGGTTGGCAGGAACCACTTGTGGAAGGGTAGAAATGTGAATATGCTGCCTTGTGAGGATGTCAAGCAGTCTGTCAGTTGTTTTTGCTTTTTGGCAAAGACAAAAACATCTGCATCCTTTCTCGTAATTGCAAGTGGGTTTTCTTGGGTTGAAAGTAAGATCCTGTGAAATATTTTTTAAGAACCACTTCTATTTCAAAGATGATGATCCAGTGATCTAATAGGCTTCCAAGAATTTGTTCATTAGTACAATCACTGATTAATTTACATTTTTTTGAGAAATTCATTAGAGACTCTTCAACTCTCAAGTCAGTATTTAAGAACCCTCCTCAATCACATGCAACTTTTCTTCCTCATGGTGTGTTTAACTTAGTGGCCCTCTTACTTCCTCTTTTTCTACCTCTACTACCCTGCTTTCCTGTTTTGATTTAGTAAGAATGGACGTCACCCTTACTGAGGCACATCGGGCCCTCCCATCCTCAGGATTGGATCTTCTAATCTGCACCTTCAGAAAAGCTACTAAGGGGGAAGAAAAGACAAAAGTTTCGGTCTCCTTTAAATGTTCTTTATTTCTCATAGTCTGGTCACTTCAATTCTTCCAGGACTGCCTTCCGAACCCTGATTCTCATTCACTTTTGATGTGGTCCAAATTTGCCAAAAAAAGTTTCATAGTCTTTAAAGAAATGCCATGACATTTTGTATTCTGCAGCTAAGGCACAAACTTGCGAGATTATGTTGATGTGATAGTGAATATGCTATTCATATCCAAGAACTGAAATGGCAGAACAAAATGCAAATGTTTTTGCTAATTAAAAACCAGAAAAGTTGCTTATTTATAATCATAGATTTTTACTCTATTTTTATTCTTTTGAATGACATTATTCAGCATTTTCTAGTTATTAAAGGTAAGGAATATTTTTGGAAAATTATTAGCAACATAGATACGACCATCTTTGGGTAGATTTTACAAGAGAGATTTTAAGTATGTTAATGATTTGCCTATGCTATTTTATGAGCTTTCATAAATGGGTCATTTGTCCAGATAAGAAATTTAGTTAGAAGGAACATAGAGTTATATTTAGATCTTAATTATACAGGCCAGATCCACTGGCAAAGTCATTAGACATAATAATTTCTGCACTTCCCAGAAGAATGGACTGATCATTAGAGATCTTACTGGGGTCATTTTCTGGCTTTTGGAGACCTGAAGTTTTGCCCTGAAGAGTGTTGATAATTTAATGGTGCCGTGTTCTGTGTTAAGATTTCACATAGTTGACATTTTTTTTATGGTAGAAAACAGAATCTGGTCTAACTCTGGAAAATGGATTCAAGTATCTTGATAAATCCATCAAAATGGAAATCATCTTAGACAAGGGTTTGCTTCAGCCTGGTTCTCTGTTTGGTTAGGGCCTATGTCTTAGTTGTTACTTATAATTGATTGATAAGAAATGGTATGGTCAGAGGTCAACATGTCAAGCATGTTCAATATCTCTACTAAGGGAGTTAGATATTATTTACTTCTTGGCCTTTTCTCCTTTATTTCTGCTTTTCAGTGATAGCCCTTAAAATTTTATTTAAAAATCATGTTATATGCAAATAATGTCATCTATATTCCACAGAAACTATAGTCCAATAGAGAAAAGATGTGATTCTCATGAAGTTTCTAGATGTCGTCTCATCAGAATGGATGGGTTCAGTGGTGTATAGCACAAGCATTAGGAAGTATCTAGCACAGAGTAGACACTGAGTGAATATTTATGGGCATGATAGATGGGTGGATAAAGACAGAAGGGATTCTTTAATTTATAATTTACCTAGGACAGCATAATTTACCTACTGCTGGGTGCGATCATTTTGGAGATGATCTACTTAGGTATCGATATCCACACTGCATTTGAAATGTACTGCTCATCACCTGGCCAGAAATGCACAGTTCTCCATCTGCAGAACACTCAGTGAAGTTCCTAGTTGTGGTGGTAACTGTTTTAGTCTCACTAACATTTTCTTCTCAGGAGGCTCTGTCAGGTGAGACACGTTTCCCAGGGTTGAAGGAGGCGTGTAGTATTAGTCCAGTTTTTAAAAATAATGCATGAGCAAAATTAAATCCCTTGGAACTGGTTTATCCTCTGCTCCTCAAGCCCTCATATGTCTCATTAGCACAAGAAAATTAGAGGTGGCTTTGAGGCTATGACTTCTAGCAAGAAACAATATTATTTACATTCTTTTTTTCCAGTGGCACTTGCACCTTTTGGAAAAATAATGAGAAACTAATTACCACTGATTTAGCATCTGAACTTTGTAGGCTTCCTTCATCACTCACTAGACAGCAAGTATTAGAACTGTGGAAAAGGCAAAGGTGAGAATATTAAGAGGTGATAGGAACATCGCCTCTGAGCCACAGGTGCATCAAGAGGGCTAAATACACACTTGGCTGCAGGAATCCACTTCCAGCGCTCACGTCTGTGAGTCCATGCAGCCTGGCATTCCGAAGATGAGGATTCATTTTCCCAGAGTAGCAGGGGAAGTTTATGGGTTGTAAAAAAAAAGGAATGAACTTGAAAGAAAACACTGTTGCCCATTATGTCACATATTTCTCCAAACTCCACAGAGTCTAAAAACTCAATGGTTGCCAAAGCATAAAATGATCACAGTTTTTAGATACAGTGTGGTGTACTACCTAAGTAATTTGGGGACAATCTTAATACCAACCTACTAAAATAAATGTCATATGCGAGGCTTTCTTTAATATTTATTCAAATCCATTCTGTCGTGGTTTTGCCTACAGGATAAAGTGTAGCTTTAAAACATTGGTGAGTTTTAGTTCTGTCTCCATATCAGGATGCATACCTGAGAAGAGGGAAATGAGAGGAGAAGATGAGGAGTAGGATTTTCAAAATCTGAATTTTTTTTCCATTCACAGATAAAATGAGTTCTGGAAAATGTCTAGAGTATGCTGTTTAGCATAGTAAAATCAACAATACTATATGTGAAAAATATTAAAATTCTCTCTTCAAAAACTTGAGACTAACAATAATAGGAAATTTCAAGGTAGTGTAGTACTTTGCTAGAAAAAGCAACTCATGGAATTTTAAGAGTTTGTCTTAGAATATTGTCTGGGTTGTGATTGAGTTTTAAACATCTGAGTGTGCATGTGTATAAGTATATATTCTAGAAGCAATTAATTAATATGAAGTACCCTAATTAGTTATTTATCTTCCAAAGGTGGCTATATCAACTGTCACTGAGTGTAACAGGCTTATTTAATAAGCAAATACAGTATTAGAGTTAAATCTTTAATGGTGAAAGGAATGGTGTCAAGACATGTGGTTGCCTAAGATTGTGTGGACGCCACTGCCCTTACGTGATGGATATATGAGAATCTAGAACTGCCGGCAGCTCAGCCACCTAAGACTTTGGGAGTCAAGCTGAGATCCAGAGCCGTGTCTGGTCCCACAATCATATAATGAATAAAAACTCTATGGCCCAATTTGCAGAGAGCTTCGGTTTCTCACAATGAGCCTGTTTTGTATGGTATTTGTTTGTAAGGGTGCCTGCAGATGGAGGGACGTCACTAATTTTACCAGATGAGACTGGATGACTATTTTTGTGGCTGCTTGTTGTTGGATGTTCGTGTGGCATAATTCAGTCTGAGAACTCCTTATAGTGTAACATCCAGTTTGACGCAGCTGTGAATAATCAGTAGATTTTTCACCTCTGTTCATTTTCATCCTTACTAGGGGATAATATTTGCTTCGTGGACTTGATTGTAGATGAAACTGAAAGTTATGGGGAGAAAGGAAGAAGAGGCTATTAGAAAGACTGAGTCAGGGGTAGGCACAAGATCACTGACATTCCCCCAAAATACCCCACGAAGATAACCCTTCACAATAGGAGACAGAATTTTTTTTTCAGTCTAATTACAGAATGTGCTATGAGATCACAAATTAATGTTTTGTTTTGCTTTTTTTTTGTTCAGGATCCATTAGACGGCAGTATTAAAGAGTCAGTCGTGTGCAACAGTACTGAGTTGGAAGGGATAGGTGGAGTAAGGCTCTGGTTCAATTGAAATTTTTTTTTCCATCATATTTATGCATGCCAGGTAAAAATGTTTTTGTGTTTACAAGTGTCTTAATTCTTTCTCTATCATGTTTATCAATTCACACACACACACATACACACACCCCTTATAGAGAAGTGAGAAGGAAAGAATTTTAAAAAAGAAAAAGAAAATAAGGGAGAGGAAATACGAGTAACTCACCCAGAGCAAGACAGACACGTTGGACAGATTCTAGCAGCCAATTTAATATTCCAGGTTTTGGGGCTACACTGGGTTTGTTCATTTTAGTTCAACCAGTCTTTTTGGGGGGTGTAGGGGGTGCTGGGGATCGAACTCAGGGCCTTGCACCTGCTAGGGAAGTGCTCTACCCTTAAGCTAAATCCCCAACCCCAGTTCAACCAGTTTTAGTTATTGCTGCAATCTGATCTGTAACAGATTCTATTGGTGTTCCACCCACGGCTCACTGCTCCCAGCAGACCAGGGCCTTCTCAGTGCGAGCCCATGTGACTGTCTGGCTCAGGATGAATGACAAGCAGAAGGTGATGGCAACTCCAAGATGTAGCCGCATGATTGTCAGAGTTCCGAGTAGGACTGAGGCTTCCTCTAGCACTCAGGCCAGTCATGTACTTCCCACCTTTCCATGACCCTCTCACCATTTTCCTATCATTGCATCCTAATATCATCTCCAAAATCACCTACATAAAAATCCCCCCAACTTTGTGTCCACATATGGAGAAATAAACCTTGAACAAGGTACATACACTCATAGTAGTTCCTTATCCAGCAAATGTTCTAAACTATCTTAGTCTTCAGAGACACGAACCAATAGCCCTTTCTCTTTATTGCTCTTTCTGCATTTCATTGCTATGTTCTGGCTCTCCTGCTTGGGAGAGTTATAAACTGCAGCGTGGTAACTCCTGCAACTTCTTATAAGCACCATTCAAGAGGAAAAATGCATTGCAAAATAAAAATTGCTCCTGCAACTTAATATATAAGAAAATAAAGGCAAGAAAGAAGAGAAGTGAAATCTTAGGCAAGTTTGATGCTCAATCATTGCAATTTAACCATAAAATAATAAGGAAGAGCTTCAGCATGTGTAGCATGCGCCATTTGGTCCCAAGTAGAGGTTATTTGATTGTGTAAAGCTCACAGATTAACCATTTGTACACTGCTGATTTATGTTCATCCAGAACCGGCTACCATGTAACCATTAAAGTAATAATAAATTACTACTAATAAATAGATTTTGTCATAGTTTTAATTATGAGTTGTAGATAAAGAAAGGTAAAGAAGAGGCGCAGCACATTAATATCGGTCCCCCTGAAATTAAAGCAAAAGAATAAAAATCTACAACTTGATGATCTGGTGGCAACCAGTTACTGTGAAACCAAACAGCTTTCCCTGAAGCAGAATAGATAAAATGAGCCCACTTCCACACACTAATGCACCTCACCTTTTAAGAGATTCTCTCCAGATTTTCTTTGTGAAGTATACTCAAAAATAAATAGAAACTTGACTCTCCCACAAATATTTACAAGTCTGGGCGCTGCAGACCTCTTTCCTTTCAGGAACATCCTGCATATTTATACAGCGGCACACTCACCACTGCTGAAAGATGCCAGCTCTGGAGAGTCCGGGCCAGAGGGTCATTGTCAATGTGGTTCCGTTCCACTGATCTCGGGCTGAGGGGAAGGGAGGGCTTTCCTTTAATGGAGATTTTGCTTCAGTTCACTTCTGGCATCTTCATGTGCTTTGCACCTTCATTGGTGAAGGTCAAAAGTAAGAAGATGTGATTTGCAAGGAAGGAACAGTGGATAAAAAAGAGAGATTTCCAAGAGGAAAAGACTGTTACAGAAATGTGTTTTTATTTTATGAGGTCTAGCAGAAACCTCCATAAGCAAGTGAATAACTCACTACTGAAGCCGTGAGTTATAATCAGATAAATGCTGTCAGATGCATTAATGCCTTCCACTGGGCTGCACGGAACCTGCCGTCCGGGAAGCTGGGAGGCTGAGCCGAGGTTTATGAGCGGCTACACGGCGGAGGCAGGTTGCATCTAAATCACACTCTCCGAGAGGATGTTTTGCCTCTGGCATTGCAGTGTCAAGTTTATTTTTATTTCTTGTAAAGACAATTTCTGCCTTCAAACTCATGGGATCCTTGAAATCTTACATCATGCTTGTGTGTTTCCTGCCTTGAACCACTTAGAAATTTAAAATATAAAAATAAAGAATCAGGTATAGTATTAGGTTGAAGGATCTTTGACTCTTGCTTTAACTAGTTAGTTCTGTGACCCTACGGAAATCATTTCATATTGCTTTGGTCCTAATATGGAAGATGAAGAGTTCACACTAGCTCATCCGCAAACCTCTTCCTCTGTCTGACGCTCCATGATTCTAAAGATCACAGGTGATCTCTACTGAGCATTTGCCACGTATGAGGCAGTTTTCCAAAAGTATCGAATGTACACTTGCTCCTCGGTGCCCACAGGGTAGTGGTCCCAGGATCTCCCTAGAATGCCAAATTGCATGCATACTCAAGTCCCTTTTATAAAATAATATGATATTTTTATATGACTACAATCCCACCATGGAATTTCAGTCATCTGTAGATTTTTATGCACCTAATACAATGTAAACACTGTCTAAGTTGTTATACAGCATTGTTCAGAGAATAATGATGAGAAAAGATATTCTGTACATGCTCAGTACAGACACTGCTCCCCTTTCCACCCATATGTATTCAATCTGTGGTTAACTGAATCCACGAATGTGGAACCCACAGATACAGTAGACTGAATGTTTACTCCATTTAATTCTCAAAACAAGCCCATGAAATAGGCGGTATTATCACTGGCCCCATTTTATGGATGAGGAAACTGAGGCACAGAGCGGTGGCTGCTTAGACAGTAACTTTCACTACTTGACTGGGCAATTACCTGTAGAACATTCTTTGTAACCACCATGTACACACACTCTCTAACCACCTCTACCTTCCTTAGAGTTATCTTAGGAGTAAAAGGACCACAATTTCATGGTTTCTCAGGTTGTAGTCTTCCAAAAGCCAGCACTGAGACTAGGATTTTGGAAAGATGTTTCCAGAAAGCACTGTAAAGAATAGTGAGACGGGTAATAGACAGATAACACCATTGTGGGTAACCAATGTATCAGCCTTGTGAAGCGTTCTTAGGAACTGTGTAAAACACACCTTTTCTACGGAGGAGTGATTTAGCAAGAGTGTTTATCCACCAACTTCCACCCCTACTTGGGCAGCTCTGTGCGTCGGGCCTGCAGCTCTGTGTGTCGGGCCTGCCCATACACAATCCAGCCACATTCCAGCCAGGGAAGCCCCCAGAACCAAAACACAGCAAGTCTCCAGCAATACAACACCTGGGTGATGACACCCTGTGGAAGCCGAGGGGCAGAGTTAAGGGACACAGAGCATCTGCTGCAGGTGAGCAGCTAGCACAGGAGCCGGGACTCGGAGCCAGGACCCAGACCCAGGTCACCAGGTTCCAATCCCTGATCTCTGAGCAGGCAGTCACGTGCGTTGGTAACTGTGTAATCTCAGAAGTTTCTAAGGGGAAAAACAGCCTTGCTCAATCTCCCTCCAGCGGTCTTTGTGCCAGCACAGTTGCTGCTTCTGCTTGGTGCAGGGGAAGAATCCTGAACTTTCTCTTGTTTGGTTGAATTCAAGATTAGACACATCCCAGGATTTATAAGGGCCCTGGGATACTTAATGAGCTTGCTCTGTGCCTTGAGCTAGCAACACCTCCCCGCGCTCAGCTGCTATCGATTAAAAATAAACAGAGGTTTTGTTTATTCTGGACAATTTGTTTGCCTTCTCCAAAATGCTCCATTAGCAATCAGACTCATTTGGAGTTCAATTGTCAAGATGGTAAATGCATGGTACAAATGCAAAATGATACATGGCTGCCATTTACACTCAAACTGAAGACATTTAGAAGACATGTTAAGCAAAACTTTTCAATCTTCTTTTAATTAAAGAATAAAGCCCAGTTTTACTTTATTACTCTGGAACACAGCATTTCATGAGTAAAAGACATTCCCCAAGGACTCTAATAAAAAGAAAAAATATATTATTATAATATAATTAATCCACATTAAAAATTCTCTTATTAAAAGTTCAGGGTGGCTCATTTGGTAGCATGCTTAGCTTTGAGCCCAGAGGTGAAGGGCTGCTACTATTTGACATTTATAGACTTGGCAGTGGAGTATGATGAAGTATTTGAATGAGCAAACTGGACATGACCTAACCACCCAATAAAACAGTGCTGGACACTTGCATTGAGCATTATTCAGTCATCTTAGCCTCACATTTAATTGCAGGTGATTTGAATGTCAATGACCACTGCACCAAACTACCTCACCGGGTTCCCATGAGGATAAGATGATCAAATGAGGAGGAAGGGTGCACCGGTGAATAGATCCCCCAAAACCAGAGAAACCACTAACCCCATATTCTTTTGGGTAGCAAGACACCAATGGCCCGCTTTGTCTAGGCACTCAGTCAACTGCTTGTTGTAGACTCACTGTACATGACAGTCAACCAGATGCTAAGAAGTGCTGACTTGTTTTAATGAGTGATCGAAAGCATGCAAGGTACCACCTCCTGCAACTTTAAAATCTGGCAGAAAAAGATAACTGCGTGAAAGAATCATGCTGCCTGAAAATACACCTGTAAGAGCTGTTGAGAAGCAGAAATTGAGATAACATATTGTGACTGGTTTGACCTAACTGTGAAAGTCTGGGTAGAAATATTGCTCTGAGGCAAAGAATATGAGGGTCAAAATCTGTTAAATGAGGAAGAATTCACCAGATGAGAATTAAGGGAACAGCACTCCCAGGGAAGGGAATACTAGTACCAAGTCTCTGTGTTGTGGCCGGGACAGAGTTAGACCTCAGGTTCCAAGAGAGGCAAGGAAAACATGAGATCCCGAAGACTGAATTGGGGATGCTTGCTCCTTATCTGAGACCATCTTCCTGTTGCTGCTGGAGGCTGCCTCACACTGGTGTACTGGTTTGACGTCAGCCCTCTTCGCACAAGATGAGATGTTGAGGGTGGAGACAAGTTCCTATTTATTTGGTCTCCTCCATAACTGACTCAATCAGTCTCTCTCTTCAATCAAACAAAAGTCAATACCATAAAAGTCATACCACAAAATCCACCATCTTAGTCATTTTAAAGTGGATAGTTCTTTGTATATTTACAAAGATGTGCAGCCATCACCATTACCTAATTCCATAACACCTGACTCCATAAGGAAACCTGTGTCCTCCTCCCCAGACCCCGACAACCAGTAATTTACCATATGTTTCTATGAATTTTTTTTTTTTTTTTAGTGTCAGGGATCAAACTCAGGGCCTTGCGCTTGCTAGCAAGCACCCTAACCACTGAGCTAAATCCCCAGTCGTGGATTTGGGTATTGTGGGACATTTTATGTAAACATAATCACACAGCGCATCTGAATTCTTTCACTTAGAACAACATGTTCAAGAGTCACTCATATTGTAGCATGTATCAGTGCATCATTCAATTTTCTAGCTGATTAATATTCCATTATATAAGTATACCACATTCTATTTATTCATAAGTTGATAGACAGTTGATTTACTCCCATTTTTAGCTGTTATGACAACTATTTTAAATTCTCCTGGTAATATGTAGGAGTACAATTGTTGTGTCATACATTTAACTTTTTAGGAACTTTCCATCATGCCTACTCGCCTGCCAGAGTCACATTTTGTATCTTTGTGATTGTTAATTTTATATGACTACTGGGCGTTTCGAATGTACCCAGAAAATTGGTCAAAATGATTCTAGATGTTTCAGTGAATGATTGTTTTGCTGCTGGATTATTAATGTAACCAGCTATAGTTCCCATCTGAAGGCATCTACATTTGTAGGCTCCTAGGAGAAATGACTGATTCCGGATCTGGGGAAAAAATGTACGAGATCATCCTCCAATGTCTTGTCACAACAGAGAGCCAGAAAGCTATTGAAAAACTATTATTGTCATGTCTAAGACTCAAGATTCAACTCGAACAGGCTTTTATTGACCAATGATGGCACAACTGGAGCACTATTACGGAAAATAGATGTAATGAATAACAACATACCAAATAACTTTAAATCCATGTGTATGTTTCTTAAAGACATGTAAAAGAGAAATTATTAGTTACTTTTAGTAAATACTAAAGAATCAAACTTATTATATCAAAAACTGATAAACAAATAGGAATTCGAGATATTTTTCCTGCCCTTACTGTTGAGCTATTATTCTGTGTAACCTCATAACTGAGGAAACAAAGTTTCATTTTTTTAAAATAGAAGTATTCCAGGGGCTGGGGATTTAGCTCAGTGGTTAGAGTGCTTGCCTCACAAGTACAAGGTCCTGAGTTTGATCCCCAGGACTCCCCTAAAAAAGAAATATTGCAATTAGTAAATGGAGAAGTAATGATAGAATTATCACTCTTTCACACTATTAAAAATGATGTGTGTGATGATGTGTATATACATGTGTATAGCTAATTTATGTATATTTCTGGGCATGAATTTGTAATTTGTATCCTGGGTTGAATTTATCTATAACTGTCAAATACAGGAAATAGAGTGGACAGAGGCCAATGTTAAATGACACTAAGGATGTCATGAGCAAAATCTCAAATATGAGATGCTCTATAGAATAATCTGATATGTTCATGAAATAAACTATAAGAACAAAGAGAAAGAGATTGAGATAAAAATGCCAGAGAAATTGAGACTGAGTTTGAAATGAATTAAGACACAATAGTGACTACTTCTAGAGAGAGTATTCATTAATTAAAAGAGGGCACGAGGAAACTTGTGGTGTTGAATATTTTCTTCTGTATTTCAATGTGGATAATTGATTGAGCCACATAGCTTAGCATACTTCTCTTTTTACTGCATGCAATTTATATCTTGATAAAATTTGATACAGGTCTCAGAGACTTTGGAGGTTAATGGGGAAGGATTGCAAGTTCAAGCCCAGCCTGGGCAATTTTGTGAGAATTTGTCTCAAAATAAAATTTAAACAGGGCTGGGGATGTAGCTAAATGGTACAGCTCCTGCCTAGTTTGTGTGAGGCCCTGGGTTCAATCCTCAGCACAGAAAGAAAGAAAGAAAGAAAGAAAGAAAGAAAGAAAGAGAAAGAAAATAATATTTGAGAGACTAACTTAAAGACCATGTTAACCACATGTAACATTATAGACTCTATTTGGATCCCTATTTAAACCAACACCGAAAACAAATGAGACAACTGGAGAAACAGAACTACGACTGCATATCCTTTCATATTAATGTGTTAATGTGTCACAGATGTTTTTCTTAGCAGAGTTTCCGTCTCTTTAAAGTACATCTTGAAGTCTGTATGGACAGAATGGCAGGAGAAGCAATGCCGTTGGGACAGTGGTGTACATGTGAAGATTAGACCATCCAGGGAGGCAGCAAGGACTGGAAGAGGAAGAATCTTAGCCCCAAATCCTCACTCAGTGCAAGTGAAGCTACAGAAGTTGGTAGATAATGGTGAAGGTAATTCAATGGCATAAACGGAATTTTACAACCTGGTGGAGAACAAGCTCTTTGAGAACAGAGGGGGTACATCAAGTTGACGTCTTTCGTCAGAGTCTGGAGCAGATAAAAACAAATGTATTACAGGCTGTGGATTTAATTCAGTGGTAGTGCACTTGCCTAGCAAGCACAAGGCCCTGAGTTCGATTCCCTGCAACCCCCAAAAAACATATTAGTGCCTGCATACTTGGTTCTACTAGAATTGTCACATATATCCTGCTCCCTAGTACAATTCCTTAAACTTGGAAGTCTGATGATTTATTAATTACTTACTTTAAAATATGTACTCTTGTCTAATAGTACAGTAGCATTAAAATAATTTTGCCAATTAGATTCTCGTTAAGTATAATACAGAATACAAAACTGAAAAGGTATTGAGTAAAGAGCAAATCAAATAAATTAGTTGATTATTTGAATAAATCAAATATAAAATAAAAATCATCTCAATAAATTTTATCAAAATGGCTCTACTTAAAGAAAAAAAATCCCTAGAATTATTCTAAAAGTAAATACACCAGGGATGTTTTATATAATCCACGTACAATATTTCCAGTTACTGAAATATTGTGGTAGGAGCTGGATCTCCCTCTAAATTTCCAGATTTCTATGCCCATCAAATAAGTACCAAATGTGTCATGCCTATATAAGTCCTGGAAATTGATATTTAATGAATAAAAATTTCCCTTAAGCCCCTTCTTGTTCTATTGCTGAACATTTTCTCTTGTAGGCACCACTGTAGTTAGTATAAGTGCCTTACACAAATATACATGTATTTTTCTTCCATAACAGGTACAGAGTGTCTCATTAATGCCCTGGACTTGTTCTTGTTCCTGCCTTTCATCCACGGGGTGAGTTTTCAGTCCTAATGGCCTCTGGCTCCAGCTCCATGGGCTGATTTCCAAGCAAAAAGAAGAAAAAGGGCAAAAGGAAGCTCAGGACATTGCCCATAGTAAGAAACAAAATCCACAAGAGAATCTGGGAAATATTTTTTTTAAATATCTGGGTATTTTCCATCCCAACTAAAACTGGACTTCTGTTCTATGGAAGAAGTAAAACTGGAGATTACAGAGAACACCAAGAGCAGCCGTGACTAATGTTTAACATAATCTCACACACCTGTGAACACATGTTTAGCTATGCAAATATTTTAAAGACCCAATTACAGAGATTATAACAAATACTATTTTTCTTTTTGCCTCTATGCACAAGTATTATAAACCTAAAACCTTGCCTTAGGATTTCCATATGTCCCCCTGCCCCGAAACCCATAATGAAATTTGATTGGCATTTTAGTGATATGGGGAGGTGGAGCCTTTAAAAACCAAGGAGACTGTTAGGAGAGATAAATGCTTCTCCTGTAGGAGTGGGTTTGCTCTGGAGTGAGTTGGTTATTATAAAGTAAGGCTGCCCGTAAGCTCTGGCTCTTCTGCAAATGGTCCTTCTCCTTACAATTCCACCATCTGTGAAGCAGCACGAGGTCCTCACCAAATGCAGCCATCCAATCTTGGATGCTAGCCTCCAGAATCATGAGCTAAAACAAGCCTTTCTTTTCTTTGGAAGTTACCCAGTCTTGGGTATGCTGTTATAGCAACATAATGCAGGCTAAGACAGGGTCATTAGTTTATTAATGCTTTTGCATTTCTCTCAACATATTTAAATATCTCACACCCTTCACACACATAGGGAATTATTCTGAATTTTCATGATCTGAAATCCCTAATTAAAGTAGAAAGTCTTACTCAATAACATCAAATTATACCCTGCAGGGGAAAAGGGTGTAAAAAGTGTACAGGACAAGAGCAGGACATGTATGCATGCCAGATTAGCTCTATTTTTGCATTCCAGTATGCTTTGCTCTTCCCCTATTTGCTGAACACGTCATTCCAGAAGGACTGCCCCACGCTCACTCTGCTGGGCTTCCTCCCTCTTCACATTTTCACTCTTTTCAATTTTGGAGTGTTTTGAAATAACCGTGAAAAATATTTGATCTCAAAGATACAAAAGGGGAGATTTCATATTCAGCCATCCCTATGAATCCTGTAGCCTTTACAGATTTAAGACATTCCCAGAGCATTAATAGAGAAATTTTTCACAATTTTATTATTTAAAATATTTATACTTCTCAATTATCCAAGCAATGGGCAATTTCACTGCATTTATTATAGTTCTAATTCTTGCCAGTCAGTGTGCTTACTATTTAGGCAGTTTACAAAAGGGAAAGGATACGTCCATAGTCAAGTTTGCCTCTGAACTTCCCCCGGCTCATACAGAACCTTCAATCACCGCGTCCCGAGCAGGAACATCAACATACATCTGCACCCACCCTTGCCCGCTAAGGACTTCTGGAAATGTCGTCCATCTCCCCGGACCCATAATGCCTGTGTGGCTCAGACCACTGCTGAGAGCCTGAGCTACATTTTTCTTGTCAAAGGAGGTCACCAAGGCCTGGAAAATGCCTCAAAAGAGTGTGAGGTGATGAAAGGTCCAGAAGGGAAATACAGCTTGGAAAATTTCACTGCAGAGCATGGGCACATCTTCCCATCTCAAAATGAATAAAATGTATTTAGGGAATGTAGGACTCAGCGTCCAATAACGTCATAAAGCCCTTGCAAGTTTCAGGCTTGCAGGATGCCTAGGCTCAGCTATTGATCTTCATCTCAACCATCCATCATGGAGACCATTCCTGGGAGATCTCCATCTGTCTGCTGTGTTACTTTTGTCTCCCCTCTCAACTCTACCTGGTGGATCCTCTTGTTACTACTTCCCTATCATTACCTATAATCAGCCTCCCTGCCCTTGGTTATTTTTGTTTTATAATTTATTCATGAATATGTCCACTATAGTCCTATTATTATTCTAAGAACAAGTATTAAATAATCCTCATAAAAATCCTATGACTTCCCATTTCTCAGATCCATAAAACAGATGTATCAAGTAATTTTTCTAGCACCATCTAGCTAGTAATGGGTGGATTTGGTACTACATCAAGGTTTTTGGATCTAGGCTTTAACCACCAAGTGACAATATTCCATGTGAGCAGAATAAAGGGACTTGACCTTGAAGGTCACATCACTAAGTATTACTGATGAATAAATTTCTATGAAAGCCTCTGTGAATGATGATTTCTATGAGAGCCTCTGTTTTGCTTTGGTTGGTTTCTTCCTTCTTTAATATAGGATGCCCTCTGGATCTGTTATCTAAACTCCTAATGATGCATTTCATCTCAGGCTGTCTTCACAGCCAACAAACAATACAAGTGGGGGCAGAGGCTTCTAGTTACAAGATTGCTATTATTGCTCTTTCTTCTCTCATTGAGCAAAAATGAGAATCCTGAAATCATGCTTTGCCATTCTTTTATTGATCTATGGTAAAATCTGGAGAGAAACCAGTAGGGTTTCAATACTATAGCCCTCTTGCAAATCAAGTCATTATCATGATTTGGCTGAGGATGCAAATGTTTTATTTTACTCAGGATGAGATAGAATAAACAAAGTCAACCTATATGATAACATCTAAAAATAATGGAAAGAAGAGCCAGAGCCAAGGAACTTGCAGCTAATTCAACAGCTAGCTGCATTCAGAAGCCTCCTGTTCCTTCTTTTTAGCCCAGGCCTGCAGATGGGCTTCCCTCACAGGAACAAGTTCAGTCCAAAACTGAGTATTAACTACCCACTGGATAAAATGCACACAACTCGGTGCTAAGAATAGAACACAAGCTGGTGGCCCTTCCCCCCAAATAGTGACAAATGTTCCAAGAACTCTTAAAACCCAGGATGGGACTTCCTAGAGGGTCAAGCACTTAAGCAGGCAACCTCGAAGGCCTCCAGAAAGAGAAGCACCCGTGCTGAGGCCAAGCGAAAGAGGAGGCCGCACCAAAGGGGGCTGTTTCCTTGGGTACCCAGTTCCCAACTCAGGAGACAAACACCAAAGAAGTTAAAGAAAAATCTGCTTCCATTTCAGGGTTGTTTAAGCAGGCTTGTGGTTCAATTTTAAGGGGCAAATAAAAAATCATGCTAAGCACTAAACAGAAAAGCTAAATGAAGGAAAACTCATTTTCTTTTCAACTCCCTGACTTCTTTTACAGTGAATTTTCCTGGAGGGCAGTAAGTGTGAGTCTGCCAAGGTTGCTGTGGCCACCGCTGCTGATCCCTCAGCATGGCGAATTCCACGGTCGCAGGTTCACCCCAGCAGAGGATGTGTGAAGCAACGAGCCCCCGCCCAGCTCAGAGCCGGGATGTTGCTAGACTCCAGCTCAGCTTTCCTTTCTGCTCCTGGCAGGGCCTTCTGCTGCCTCTTCGGTTCTCACAGTCCTGCAGGACAACCACTTGGTACCCGCTCCTCGGTGCAGGAAGAGCCGGTCGGGACGAGGCCTGGGTCTGTGTGGCACTATGGAGCCAGCCTTGGTTTAGAAGCAGCCACATCGGTGACCTGCACTCTCTGACTGAAAACGCATTTTTCTGCCACAGAGAAAAGAAGCACCCGCCCACTGTGTGGCTAATATCTAGCCATCCTAAAGACTGAGTACCAGACACGGATAAGAGGAAGTGACTTCCAGCATTACACAAACCCTAGAGCGGTAATAAAATAGAGAGGAATGTTCAGGAGATCTTCGAGGAAACAGAGCTGAGAGAATCGTATTCCACGCTAGATACACTCTCCGCAAAGGAAGAACGTATCTTCTAAACCTGGAGTTTGTTTTTGTTTTTCTGGTTTTATTGTTTTTGTTTTTGTTGCTTTTCCTTTTTGAGAAAACACCACAGGAGTGCAAGTAGCGGATCATGCGGTGAGTCACCGCCCACCACATGCTTTCACAGGGCAGCTGCTTTTCATTGACAGAATAACCGGGGTCAGACCAGGCGTGGAAACCTCTGGACAGGGGATAGAGGGAGGGGGCTCAGGCACCCTCGGCACCTCACCCTCCTCAGCACCATGGCAACAGTGTGCAGAGCCTGTCTAACATCCAGTTCCCCATTTCCTGCCTAACAGAACCCTGCTAGTCTGGAGATGACAATGTGCCACACTAAGAGAGGTAACTCCTTACATGACACTGGAGTGACGGTGCTACAGCCATAATGAAGGGAATAGAAGCAGATTGCTGAAGGCTTTAAGTACACATCTATTTTTCCTTTTAAAAGCAGAATTATGTGTGGCTTGAACACAGCTGTGATAACTGGACCACAGCAGCCAGTGTGAACCCATGAAGCAATGACAACACACTAACCAGAGCAAGCAGAGAGAGAAGATGCTTCGATCATTTGTGGAGCTGTTGAGCTACACCACCAACCCTTTGACAAATTAACTTGGGAACAAGGAGACAACTGGTACTTACAGGTACGCCTGTTATTGACACGAAACCTTATCGATCATATTCTCGTGACCACGTCAGGAGAAATGAGCAGTACCTTTTCCTCCTCTCCCACTACCACTGAGAGCACCGCCTCCCTCACCTCTCCCCTAACTGCCTTCAGCGGGAAGAGCCTGATACATGCCAGAGTGTTTGGGGTAGAATAAGAAGACCTAGTTCAAATCCCAGCTACATGACTTAATAACAAGGGACCCTGAGCACTTGGATCTGTCTACACCTCAGTTTCACCTGGAGAAATCAAGAGAATGATGGAATTGACATCGCATTGGCTCCCTCACACAAAAAAGTAATGCTTGCCTTAAAATCTCAATAAATCAAAAAGTCAATAGGGGTAGAAATCTCGATAAATTAAGAAGTAGATGGGTAGGGGATAATTACTAACTGGTTTATCGATCTTCCTGTTCAGTTTCAAAATCACCTCGTTTTCATCAGCATGTTCTGGATTTCCAGAGTATTTTTCCCTCTTGTTGCCCTAACTACAAAGCGTAGAATGTCCTGCAGTTCTGTATGGCAGCTAACTGGAGCTACTGGCACTCTGGATTCCTGTACGAAGAAGTTGTACTTTTGCTCTGTACTAAGGTCACTAAATTGACCTATACAGAAGGCATCTGACGTATAACATTCAATATCTCGGTGGAGTTGGTGAAGCTATCTCTGCTATTTGATCCTTGTTACAACCAGCCCTCTTGAGAAGACAGTGAGCGGAAAAGTTCCCAACATACTGTGCTCATTGAGGCTGTGAATTTCCATTAGCTTTATGACAATTTAAACCATCAGGCGTTCACATCTCAAGAATACGTGAAATATTCACTTCTCCCTTCATTTCTAGGATCCACCTTGACTTTAGAAAGCCATTATAAAAATGTAGTCACAGAAAATGCAGGAGGCTAAACAGCATCTACAGTATCCACGCGGGATAAGGACAGGCCCTAGGACAGCACGCTTTTTATAGTTATGGCGGTTTTAATGGAACAATACATATTGTCACAGTTGTTACTCTAACTGGCTAATTTCCCTCAGAGAGTAGAGTGCTCAGCAAAGCTTTTCCTGGAACCATCTAACTGGGAAAGTCCTTACATTCTTTATAAAATAGGCAGCTATCTTTTGCCTTTACTATGTTTTGTCAGGGCTTTCAACTACTCTTTGGGAAATTCAGAGAAGGCACAGGCAGCCGGTGGTGTCTAGACGTGAAATTTTAATGAAGGGATGTATTATCCTGCTTCTCTGTTCCACAGAGCACCTTGTTTGGGTTTGCATCATGGACACTCAATTCCTCAGTGAGTGAGGGGCTGAGCTGTCCCTAGCAGGCCCGCGATTAGCAATGTGTGTGAGTACAGAAGAGCAAAACCACACATGGTGTGCACTCGCACTGATGATGGTCCCAGTAGGAAGGAGTCATCTGCTAATGAATTCATGTTCTTTTTATTGCCATTTTATCAAGAGGCGGTATGATACTACAAACCAAAACAAATAAAATAAAAACGTTAAGAATAGTATTTTCCTTTCAGCAATCTGTAGGTACTTTGTCAATTCCAAACTCTGAGCCTTGGTTTCCTTGTTGTTAAAGTAAGATCATGCTAAACAATCTTTAATTTCCCTTCCTAGAATAAGATCCCACAATGGAGCGGAACTATCTGATGTAGATAGGACTTGGTTCTTTACAGTTATATATGAAGACTGCTCACTACTTACCTTCACATATCGTCTTATGTAAGAGTTGTGCGACTTTTACCAAATTTTCTAGTCAGGCCTAATTGCAGTTTCCTCATCTAGAAAGTGAAGATATTAATAACCACACCTGCATCACAGTGTTATTAAGGAGCTCAAAGTAAATCTAACCCCGAAAGCATTGAGATGGTGCCTGCAAAGATACTGACTCAGTAGAGGTTGAACATCTTCACCAGCCACAGAAGGAAAACCACAGTCACTTCTTCTGTACAAGTTAGATGGTGTCAAGGACTTCCCTAGGTAGAGAGATCTCCTCTAGACTTCTGCCAGGAATTTTACAAGTAGAGATATATATCTGTGAATTTAAAAACATCTTCTTTGAATATATAAGTACTCCTGAAGGATGAACAAATTAAGCTACTGCCAGTGATTCACTCTTTGGTGTGCATTATTCTAGTATGTCCTCTGGCTAACTGAGGACAGTGTGCTGAGAGCCAGCAAGTCGTGAAAGCAGAAGGCTGGGAGAGAATTTATGTGAGGCAGAGACACGCTGGAAGGCACAGCAGAATGGGCAGCACTGGAGCTGAAACACTGGCAGGGCAAGAAGCATAGAGGGGAGGACATCCAAAGTGACTTTGTCCAAGTCCCGCCTTCTTTCTATAAACATGAGCCAGTTAGCAATTCTAGTCATCTATGTGCCCCAGACCAAGCATGGTCACGGGAACTGAGGGTCAGCCAACCACAGCCTGCTGTCTTTAATAAATAACATTCTGTTGGAACACAGCCAGACCCACTAATTTATGTACTAAATGTTCACGAGATTGTAAAAGAGACTGCATGGATTTCAACCTAAAATATTAGGCTTTTTGCTCTCTAATCCTTTATAGATTAAATGTCCTGATATTTCTGTTAATTAAATGATTAACAAATAAATTAATGAGTGAATATGTCATAGAATTTTTTTGAAACTGATAAAAATGACTTTTAGTTTTCGTATAAAACTTGACAAGAATAGAAAACAGAAAGATAAAGTTGGAAGCTCACCGTTCCTAACTACTGAACCACATTCACATATATGAGGTGAGATTAAAAAAGCATGTGGTAAATGTGTAACTTAAAAAAAAAAACACTTTATTACAGAAAAGTAAATATACCCCCCTCAAAACACTTACTCTCAGTTTAAACACATTTTTCCCATCATTTGTGCCCCTTTCTGGAGTAGTTTCGGGAGTGCTCTTTTGTAAGTGTCTTTTGTTGTGCCGTCATGGTTGTCTAGATATTTTGAATTGATTTAAAACATTTACCTTTTGTGGTCATTTTGACTTTGGGGAATGTTAGAAGTTGCACAATGCCAGACCAGGTGAATAAGGTAGCCGAGGACACACTGAGAAGTTTTTGTAAGCCTGCATTTCCACCGGATGGTGCTCAGCAGCAGCAGCGATCACCATATTTTTTATCACAACTCATAAAGACACGCTCAAAAGAGGACTTCCAGAGCTGCTTCAGAAAGTAGCAGGAACAATAGGATAAGTGTGTTCAAAATGAGGGAGGGTATTTTGAGGGGTGTTCATGGCAATATCTTTTACTGTAATAAATTCATTTTAGTTTAAACATTCACCATAGTTTCAATTGCCCGTTTTATTTACTTCTGCTGTTCTTCTTATGTTTGGAACCTATTCTCCAAATGTTTCATTTTGATGGATGTGGCGGGGAGGATAGGAATGTGTCAAGGATAATAGTCTAAGACAAATGAGATGTGGTCTTCTCCAAGATTTTATTGGGAAATCAAATCACTGAACAAAGAGAATATATTAGATTTACCTTCTTCCTTCATTGCCCATCTGAAGGAGGGAGAGGAGTGGAAAAGATAAGTTACAGCCTCGGTGCATTTGGGACTTCTGGGAAGATGGCAGAGTGGTGAAGAGCAGAGAAACAGCCTCTCTGAGATTTGCTGTCTGGATGCTGGAATATAACAATGTGAGGAAGGGAAGAAGGAGGGAAGCAGGTTCCCAGGACCCAGTAAAGATCTGAAATGAGAACTGAAGCCCACTGGGAGTGCGAAGAGAAGGACCTCAGCATAGAAGAAAGAGTTGGCAAAGAGCGCTTTCTCCCGAGCTATGCCTCGCAGTGTGGGAGAAGCAGATAAAGCCTACAGACACACAGTGACTACTGGTGACCCCAGAGGCCTCCACGGAAAGATGTACCAGTGGAACAGAGCAGTGGATGCAGCAGTGGCTGGTGAATTATTCAGGTTCCAGTGTCCCCCAGGAGAGGATGATTCTCTGGTCACAGCAGACTTCTCAACACAAACCCTCAAGTCAAGCAGAGCTTGGAGTGAAGTATTTCAAGCCCTAAAAGAAAACAACCTCCAGCCCGGATTAATGTACCCTGCAAAACTATCTTCCAAAATGGATGGAGAAGCAAGATACTTCCATGACAAAGAACAGCTGAAGAAATTCATGACCACCAAACCAGCACTCCAAAATGAAGATTACAACTCCAGGAACCCCCATAGAATGAATCTACCAGGTGAGGCAAGTAATGAAACAGAGAGGTGCATGGGGACACAGGCACCATTTTGTAGAGTAAGAGTTCCTTGCTGGGTGTTAGTAAAGTCTATTCTGCTCTACCTGTGTGTCTGAAGAGACGTGGGTCTGGAAGCTACAGGGCACTCCTTGAGTTCAACCGACATGTTGTTCTTAGGAACTGTGCATAATGAAGAAGCCATATGGCCAGCAGAGGCACTGCTGCCCTGTGACTGGGATGGCTTTGGGAGTGTTTTGGGATTTGACAGAAGTCCAGCAGAGTTCCAGAATAGAACACACATGTGAGGTGCTCTGTGAATGCGCTATTACACTGACTTTTAAGACCTGAATTATTTATTCTCTAAAGCAGCACCCAAGTGGGAAAAGGAGTTCCTTTCTAACAATTTACAGTGGAAAATGGTAGGTGATATCAAATGATGGCTGCCTTATCTAGCCCTTTATCTGATTTTAATAATGTCAAGCTTTAATCACGCAGTGCTAAGAGGAATAATCTAAGATGTAAAACATGATCAGTCACATTTTTTTGTTGTTGTCTAGCACTCTAAATATCACAATTCTTTGGGAAGAAAAGGAATTTAGTAGGTCAGAGAGGGTTGGGAGATCTACGAAAGCCTGGGAAATTATCAAAGGAAGAAAGATGCTTCCTTACTGAAGGACTAGGCAGATGTTTTTGCCTCTAGGCTGGTGCAAAGAGATACAAATTGTGTGTATTTTGCTTCCTTTCTTGTTTCAAAGATGTTGCTAGCTCAGAAAATAGATGATGCCATATTTTTTGTGCTAATTATATATTGCAGTTACTTTTGCTTCATTATCAGAAGAATTGACCCAACTTAGAGTTATTCCCTCTTGAGTTTATTCAGGAAATACCCTAAAAATGGCCAGAGGGTAAGCGTGTCATTTCTAACCACAAAAGTCATGCCAGAAGTTTCTCCTTTGAGCCTATTCTATTTTTTCTATTCATCATTACCATCGAACATTTACCAGAAAATATTATTAAGAGAAGGTCATTAGTCAGTGGGAATGTACAAATACATAGTCGGGTGGGAGGGTCACACATGCAAGATAAGGGAGGTGTGGAAATACGATTCACAGAGAGAACCCCAATAGCAAGTGCTCAGAAAGGGTGCAGTCAGGAAGCAGGACAATGGTGGCTCCTGTCGAAGACTGATGGTTTGAAGGACAAGACAGAAGAGTGATTACAGAGAGCCCTGTGCTCTGGGATGAGCTATTTGGTATTTTTTAATTAAATTTACTTTTTACATTTTTTACACACATAATGATCACATTCATTGTAGGGAATTTGTATCTGTACATAACCTATTAATTCTTTTTTTTTCCCATTCCCTTCCCCTCCCTTCAATCCTCTTGATCCAACAGAAAACATCAATGTATTTGGAGTAAAAGGTGATTCAGCAGAAGTAGCTTATTAAAATAATAGTAGACTTTGGAATGAAATCGAGGGGGGAATCTAGGTTTAAGGCAAAAGGAAGAAAAGTCTCAATAATGTGGGCAGTGGGATTGGGGGAGATAAGGGCAAATAAAGGCTCAGGAAGAGATGGGTTGCTCAGACATAATAAAGAAAAAAAGTCTACAGGACTGACTAGGAATGGAAAGACAGAAGAACTGACGATAACTCATATTTTGACCCCAGTTGACAATAAGGAAGAATGATAAAACTTCCCCCAAAAGGAAAAATCTAGAAAGAGATTGTGAAAAGTAGGAAGAGTTCACTCTTTGCCCCTATCTGTCCTCTTCCACTCACACTCCTCCCTGCCATCCTCACAAAAGGACACACGATTAGTAAGCTTGTCACAGCACTGGCAATCTTCTGGCAACAGGCCAGGCCTTTCTTTTTCCCATCAGCATCAGGGATCACAGGATTCATCCCTGCCACAGAATCAGAGGAAAGAGGTCCAGGGACTCAGCCGCCTGGACTCCGGTTTCCTGTGAAGGAGAAAGACTGAAAGTGTGAGAGCATCAGTTCCTCATTCTGTACTTCTCAATACCTCTCCACAGCCTCTGCTCTCACCCTTCACAGACCCTCAGAGTCACACATGAATGGAGATGAAGGGTGACTCCTCCCTGAGTACACACACTCACTTTACATGGCACGATGTCTTCTGGTAAAACAGCAGAAATTCGTGTTTCTTACAACATAGTCCTCAGGAGGAAAATAGGAAACAAAAGAGCAAAGAAAGGGAAGAAAGGTGGACAGGGAGGAAGGAAGAAAGCAGGAGGAAGAGGAAGAGAGAAAGGGGGCAAGGAAAAGAGAGAGAACAAAAAGAAGGAAGAAACAGAGGGGAGAAGTAAGCAAAGCACCAACAGAAGCAAAACAGAAGCTAAGAACTTTCAAAAAATAAGTAAATCACTTTAATATCTCTGAATTTTCAGTTTTCTTGTTGGTAAAGAGGTATAATGGTGCATTATTATTCACCTAAGAGATGGTATGAGGTAAAATAATACCAATTATGCAAAAACAGAAGTCATAGAAAAATGTCTAACAACCTTAGAAAGTGAATTTTAAAAATATGGAATGATCAAGAACCATCAGGAAAATTAAGATGATAAATCACATTAAATATGATATTAGTGTCACAGTATTGGCTTTTCTTCATGCTAATAGGGAACATATTCGAACACTGAATATTAATATCACCTCCTAGAAAACCAATCATAATAAAAGTCAATGATGGTGGATAATTAGGTATTAGTGAACCCTAGCCACATAGGCGAGAATAGGATCATTTTACTTTCAGGAAAAAGAAAAGGTATTTCCTATAGTTTCTCAAAATCAAAATCTACTTTTAACAATTATTTTATATCAGCTTTGATGTTCATAGCTGGCCTTGTGTGCCTAATTTGAACTCGCTAAATGACAAATGAATGAACTAGACTATCAAGAGTATGTATCACTTCCCAGTTCTGTGTTTTCCACTACTTAAAAAAAGTGAACAAACAAAACCTCCTGGTCCTACATACTGAGATAATGATGTAAAAGCAAAATTTGAGGACTGGCACATTAAGTGATAAGTTCATGCTCTTCGACTCTGCTTTGTCCCTTGCTGCGTCCCCCAAGGTGCCCCAGAGCCCACGTGTTCGAGGTTGGTCTACGGCCTGTGGAGCTGCTGGGAAGTAGCACGTTTCTGAGGAGACATCCAGAACCTGGCTTCTCCTTCCTCTCTTGTATATCTCAGCCTGAGGGTCATTGCTTCGCCACACTCTGCTGCCATGATGTGCTTCTTTGCCACAGGCCCAAATGCAGTGCAGCCAACCAACCAGGCATAAACCCTCCCAAACTGTCAGCCAAATAACCTCTTCCCTTCATAGGCTGATCATCTGAGTGTTTCTTACATTAACAGAAAGCTAACACATTCATCATCAAAACTTGACATGGAAACTCAGTTATGTTTTTTTTTTCTCTTACTTTAGGTAAATTTTATGAATAAAAGTACAGCTTGCCAGTGATAGCCTAAATGGAAATCTCTGGGAGTGGCAAAGGCCTTTTCACTTCTAGTAGACAGAGATCAGACAATTCTACTTGGTTTCCAAAAAGAGGTTGCACAAGTGAAGAAAAAAATGCAAAGGAATCAGAGAAAGTAAAGAAGAAATGGGCATCTGGGAGTTAACAGAAAACTTCGGTGACTCCCCAGAAATCTCCCTGAAATCTCTTCTTGTAAGTGTCATCCAGTCACATGGCCAATGTGAATGAGTCTTTACAAACTTGCACAAAACATGAACTCGTTTAGACTTCCGATTGTGACTCCCAGACCTGCCCTGCTTTGGCAGTGCCAGCTCTACTATAAGAGACCTTGTCTAAGTTGCACCCAGCTCCAAGCACCCGAGTAAGGGTGTAAAAATGCTAACTGAGAATACTAACTCAACTACTAAAAATACTCAACCAAATCATCAAATTCTACAGCATGACTTTACAACTCCAGGATTATTCTTTTCCTCATTTTTTACTGCCATTAAATATTTTGCTTTTTAAGAGGCATGACCAAAAAAAAAAAAAACCCAACAAACAAACAAAACAAATGCAGCCCCATAGGCACTCTTTCAGCTGGTCACATTCAGTATTTACCAGCAGTAGAGATCACCTGCCATTCATGTCTATCACCTCCAGTTATGTTCTCAAGTGCCTCAGCCAATTCTCACATTTTTTTTTTTCTTTTTTGATGCAATGAAGTGGTGTTGAACTCCTCCAGGTTATTTGGAATCACAGATGTTGGTATCATCTCCAACTTTCAAATAAATGATATATCAGTAAATAACGTGGGTTAGGATATGTGGTGATACAGGGCTCTGGTCCCCAGCTTCTGTTTGGTGTTTTTTTTTTTTTTTTTAGTTCCCTGACATTAATAAATAAATTTGCTTTGCTAAAGATTGAATTCATATGACCAATCAATTAGGGGTAGTTCCATTTCCAAATATCTTCTTAACCAAATGATTCATTTCTGCTTGTATTTAAACTGTAGAACTTTTGAGATGTATAAATGAGTTGCATTTCAACAGAGCTTTTTATAATGCTTGAAGAAACTTAGGACATATTTTTCCAAGGAAAATGCACTTGTAAATGATGGATAGGAACCAAGGAAAGATCAAGATACACGTGTAACTACAGGAGTATGCCAGTATCTACTCCCACTACAACATTTATTCTTCGAACCAATGCTTATTGAGCACGTGCCACTTTCCTGCATTTGTGAACTACAAGTATCAGTTCTCAAGATACTTCGATTCTACTGCTAAGAGGAAAAGATTATCTAGGAAATAATAAATAGGCAACATTATTTGAGGTTGTAATAATTTCCAATACAACTGTGGGATGTAATGGGGAGCCCTCATTTTCCTGGGACAAGGAGGCTCATTTGATTGGGTACTCTGAGAAGATTTCACCAAGAAGAAGCTGATATTTGAGCTGAAGCTGCAATAAGTGCAGGATCTGACTGTGAGCTAATCCAGGAGAGTATGTTAAATGGAAAGAACAGCAAGTAGAAAGGCCCTGGAGCGGGAGTACTTAGGTGTACAAAGAATAAATACAGGGCTGAGATAGCTTGAATAACATGTGCAAGGTCATCGTCGACACGAGATGAGTTGGAAGAGTTAGGTGGAGGTTGGATGATGTGGGGCTTTTAAACCATGGAAATATATTTGAATTCTGTTGTAATTGCACAGTGCCCTGGGGCAGAGCATCTCCATGCACAGTCACGCACCACACAACAACATTTCCGTCAACAATGACCCACCTGTATGACAGTGATCCTATAAGATTAAAATGCAGCTGAACAAGCCCTTTCGCCTAATGACACTTCAGTCATCATAATGTTACAATACAACGCTCCACTTATATTTGTGGTAATGCTGCTGTGAGCAGAACTACCGCACTGCTGAACATAGAAAAGTACAGCACGCGCAATTGTGTACGGCACCTAACACCGGATAACGAAGATACTGGTTTAAATAGCTTTATACTATACTTTTGACATGATTTTAGAGTGTACACCTTCTACTTTCAAAGAATAATGTTGGCTATAAAGCACTGTGCATGATACATCTCCTGTTTACAATGTCTGTGAATCACACTGTTTTCTTCTGTGTTTGATCAAACCTTGTGTGATTTTGTTTTCCGGGGTTCTAGGAGCAATGGGAGGTAATACGTAAGTTTAAGTATTTAGGTTTCTGTACATACAAATTTGTCTATGATGTCTAAGGTCTCACAAAATCACCCAGGGACATTTCTCAGAACAAGGTTAAATGATGCCTTTCTGTACCTTAAATCATTGCTTCTACTCTTCTTTGAGGACTAAACTACAATGGACGCTGCACAAAGAATTTCAGAGTTGTTGCTTGGAGTTGTAGAACAACTCAGTTTCTCCTTCAAAATGGATTCTTTTTGCTCCCTGCATTCCCTCACCTAGAGCAGGGGTAGAGGGAAGGCGAGGTACATATAGATTTATTCAGCTTCCAAAAAAAAAAAAAAAAAAGAGTCAGAGGTAAACAAGGCAGGCAAAATCCCTGTCTCCTGAAGCCAGGGAAGGGGTCGAGAGTGGCAGGAGTACAGACCAGTTAGGGGCAGGCGAGGCACAGAGGTGATGAAGAAAGAAGGGGAAAAGGCTGCGGACACCGTGACCTTTCTCCGGTGTAACCAAAAGTGCTTTGGTGTGCAGACAAACATCCCAGCCACTTCCTGTCTTTCCTTCATCAGTGCTCAGGGCTGCATATTGGCATCTGTGATTTAATCCCGTAGGGTGCCAGCCTCTTGATAAAGCCCATGGGGGACTATGCCCTAGAACAGGAGGTGATTCTGTAGGAACAGTCACCCGGTTTTAGTGAGCAAGGAGGCGCAGAGTTGGCACCTTGGTCTGACCTAACCCCTCAGTCCATAAGCTGGGGCTGAACTTGACCTGATGCTCAGGAGAAGACAGAGCTCATCTCTGGATGCTTATGAACACACTGGTAGTAAAAATATTAAAAGATTTCTGGCATGGATGGTAAGCAAATACTTACCCACGTTCCCTAAGTTACCCTCAGATAGTCTTGGCCACTCCAGGCTGTCTGCTGAATGCTCATGGCCGCCCTGGGTGAAGCAACTCACGAGAGGACCATTTCAGTATTTCAGTTTATATCCATCCGGACTGGCGGGTGCCTGAGCTATACATGTTGTAAAACAGTTTGAATATCTTCTTTTTTAATAAGATGACAGTCTCACGTCCTTAACCAGAAAATACCCCGTATTCTCATAGTTTTCTGGTGAAGTGTTCATGTCTTACCATTTATCACCATGCTCTTGGCCATAAAACAAACTTTTTAGGGTGATGATTATGATGATGATGATGTGCCTTTCTATTTTTTTTTGTTTTGTGTTTGTTATTGCTTCATTTTGCAAATCTACTATCTCTCTCCTACAAAAATTTATAACCCACGTAAGTCTGGGAGACCTAGTGATCTAGTCCTGGCACCAGAGATATAGTCAAACATAATCTGGCTGTTCTACAAAGTAATTAAATCAATCTCATACTTTACTCTCTAAATCTCTAAAAAGGGAAACACATTAATTAAGCTTAACACATCTTTTAAAGGCTCCTTTCTCCTTTTGCTTCTCTCAATACTTCGCAGCATGCTGGCCTCTGCTCTAAAGGCTCTTTCCTCCTTCACTTTGAGGCCATAGTCATCTCAGACAGACGCTTCTTTCGAGCCAGAATGATTCTTGTCTGTCCTCTTTCCCCTTCACCAAGAAAGCCACTCTTTTACCTTCCCATCAGCCCTGTCCCGGTCCCCACACAAAACTCCAAGGCCCCCCATCTTCTTTATATTGTCGTTGATTTTTTCTTTTTTTTGCGTGTGTTCTGTTTTGATTTTCCATCATTTACTCTGATTTTGCAAAACAAATACTGAGAACACATCAGCCAACAAAGAACTCTGTGTAACAGACTGGAAAAGAGCAGTTATGTTTTTGACCGTCATAAATTTAAGAGATAATTAATGTTATCGCTTCACCTGTCTTCCCCAGGGCCAAGGAGGGAACTGAGTACATTCTTAATATCTCATCATCAACTGGGAAATTTAAAAGGCTCTGAAACAAAAAAGCGTTTTTAAAAAAAATCTAACTGGGTTGTAAAATCAAATCTAAACTGAAATAAAGCATTTTATTCTTCCTAATTAATAAAAACATTCAAGTGTTTTCCTGTAAAAATAAAAAGATTACATTGTATTATGAGGTTTCCTTACTCCCAAAAGGGTGTTAAGAGAAAACACGTATTATATTACTTTGCTAAGGAAAATCCTCATTTTGAAATGTGTCAGCTTCCATGAGTTTCAGAGAAAAAAATAATAAACCTGGTGCCACATTATTTTACTTTTTTTTTTTTTTTTGGTGCTGGGGATCGAACTCAGGGCCTTGCAATTGCTAGGCAAGCACTCTAACCACTGAGCTAAATCTCCAGCCACATTCTTTTACTTTCTGTGCATACTGTTGGACCTCGAATTTCATTCACTCTTCCCTCTGTTTCCTCCCTTTTTACAAAGAAGTTTTACACTGGATTTCCCCATCTTTTTTCCCAGGTATAGAGGATTTAACCCGAGAGCTTCACACTGAGATACATACCCAGCCCCTTTTTTATTTTTTATTTTTAGACAGAATCTCACTAATTTGCTAAATTGCCCGGGCTGGGCTTGAACTTGCTAGCCTCCTGCCTTGGCCTCCCAGAGTGCTGGGATTACAGGTGTGTGACACTGCACCCAGCTCTGGATCTTCCCTTCTTTAAATACTCCTCATGTGCACGATCTCCTATCTCTTCAGCTGACATGACCCTCCAGGGGTCTTGGGTGGTCAGACTGCCCCAAGCGGGACTGTTGGGCACCAAGAGGGTGCCCAACCCGGGCCTGACTTCCACTCCAATGCAGAAGGTTGAAGGACAGTCAGATTGAGACCAAAGTGCCAAAGCCAAAGTAACTTTTCATAAAGCAAAGACAAATACAAAGCTGCTGTCTCTCAGCAGAGAAGTAGGGGCACCCGAAACTGAGCCACCGTTGGACACAGCCTTGGTATACAGCTTTTATAGGTCTTGACTGCGCGCCCTCCCGACTTCTCTTAACCGTGGGTGCCACTACTTGACTGGTCAATTGGCTCATTACTAGGGAACATGGGGAAATATCTCTGAGGACTTTCCATTAGGGTCTGGGGTCAAGCTCTCTTTCTTTTTTTTTAACTTCTGTAAAGGCAGTCTCACAAGGTATAGCATAGAGAGGAAATGTGACCACAGGCTGCCATCCTCGCTGGCAGTGTTAACCACAGGAGCTGCTACAACCTGTTTTTGCTCTTAATAAAATGCCCTTTCTCTCTTCTCCGAGGGTGCCTCCCGTTCCAGCCCTGCCTAACATTCCTCCTGCCCCTACACAGCTATACTTTTATCCATTGTTCACCTGAAGTTCATACGTAACTGGGCACCCTAATCTTTTTATTTGCTAAAGGTGGAATCTTAAAAGTGGTGTCTGGGTTCCATGTCTCTACTCCTTTGACTTGTCCTGCCTCCCATCAATTTTTCACTTCACTGAAATATGACTCGTACCTCCCTTTTTTGGAGCCACAAGTGATAACTTCTTAGCCACCATTGGTGGGTAGTCTTCACCCTCCAGATCTGCGTCAAGTCTGGCACTGCTGACTGGCAGGTGCTCCTTTCTGGAACTCAGCCTTCCCCTGGCTTCCACGTCCTCAGTCTTCAAAGCCTACTTTCCTTCTGAGACACCCTTCTTCCTCATGCTTCTCTTAAATCTCATTGTTCCTTAGGGATCCATCCTTAATTCTCTTTCATTTTATTCATTGTACTTAAGTGATACTGGCTTGTGATTTTGGCTAAGACTCATTTGATAATTGCCTTAATGTGACTCACTATCTATCAGAATGTCCTGCAATTCCCTTGTACAAATGATTCATTTGCTATAATTTTATTAACTGCCTGGTGCTTGCTTCTTAGGATTATGTATTTAGCAAATATACAAGACACAGTTGGGTTTTTTTATTTCAGGTAAATAATAGGTTAGCTTTTAATATTTCATGGAACATAATTATACTGAAAAATCACGTACTGTTGATCTGAAATTCAAGTTTAACTAGGTCTCCCAAATGCAATGTGACAAACCTATCACTACACTGATAAACATTATTCATTAGCAGAGTGATATGGTGTGTTTTCTAAGACACTCAATATATTTGAGGATAATAAATCAGTAAAAGAACCTGAAACCCACGTTCTAGACAAATATATTTGTAATTCCTTGACTCTTGGTGTGGTTTTCTACCTCCGTCGTTTGCAAACACTGTCTCCAAGGAGAGGAACCTCTACCTTCCCTCTTCACTAGCTGACTCTTATTCTTTCTTGCAACACAATTTAGGTTCCCTTTATTCAAAGAGCATTGTAGATCAGAGCAGGTGAGGTTCATTTTGATCAATCCCTTCTGCGATAATAATTTAAAACATCCCCAGGTTTTAGGGTTGTCCTGTAATGGTGGGTGCCTTCGCCTGTGAGGTCTGAGTGAGGGGCCTGCACATGTGTCTTTACATTGCTGGAACTTGGTGTAGAGGGTGGTAGAGAAGCAGATTTGACAAATGATGTTTGTGGAAGGAAGTGGGAGAGAAGAGAAGGAAGACAGAACTGAGAGAGAAGGGGGAGGGAGAAGCGAATAGATGAAAGGGGAGAAAAAATAGAATGGGTAAAGGAGTGAGGAGAAAATGCAGAAAAAGAAGAGAAGGCAGAAAGGAGAGAGGAATGAAAAGAGAAAGAACACGTGGGAGAAGGAGGAAGGAAGGGCAGAAAGGAAAAGCACGAGAACAGATAACCAGGAGGGAGGGGACCAGGAACGGGACAGAAAGAAAGGGGGAAAATGTGAAAAACACGAGGGATTTTACACGCCCTTTGGAGAAACAGTGGAAAACCAAGTGACTTAAGGCTCAGCTTCGCGCGAGCATGAACTTCTCACCTCTCAGCCATCAGCTTTCCTTCCTAATAACCTTTTTATGAGATATTTCTGCATTCTGAGTCTTTCCTAAGTCTACCTGTATTATTTCTGCCAGTTTGGCTTTGTTTTCCTCACACTTACTGTGAATTTTGATTAGTGAAGGAAACAGGCTTTACTCTAATGACAGATGGGCTGATGTGTTCCTATCTCACTGTGCTCAAGGCTTTTATTTCCCTATAATGATTTTCTTATTTAAAAGGGTAGCAGGAGAAAGAGGAAACAGGTTGTGAGAATGAGGTTTTCTGTCAGAAATCGCAGAGGAGTCAGCCAGGGATCACAGCTTACAATAACTTTAAAAGAATAGATTACATGAGGCATAAATTAAACACTTTCAAAACTATTTTGTTCAGCTGTAACTCAATAGTAATTGATTTTCCAATGATTTTGTCAATATGTCTGAAGCACCACTTTTATTGTCCAAGGGGGGAAAAATGAATAGGGCATTAGGCCCACCTCTGGCAGGAACATGCTGTATTCTGTTACTAACATTCCCACTACTACAGTCGATGACTAGGACACAATGCATTTTGAAGGTCTGAAATTATAATATAATTATTGGCCAAGCTATTACACAGTTTCTGTGGAATTTTTATCAGCCCTGGACCTAGCAATTTAGGATTATTCACTGACACAAGGGTCCTGAATTGCTCAGTACTTTCGGTGACTCCTATTGAAATCATAATGAAATTCCCCAAGTGGTCTCTTAAAAGTTTAACTGTTGGAAGTGACCTTGGCAAATAACTTACCTTCTCCGGGTCTTATTTTCTTTGTCTTTGGAGTGAGAGAGCTGTACAGAATTACTTTTTCAGTATTCTCCCAAACTTAAATTTCTGAAAGTCAGGTGGAGCAAAATGTAAGAATGTAGAAGAAAATGAGCTAGTAAGTTACAAGTTTAAACTGAACTGTTGTTTAAGAGCTTACAGATTTAATGTAATGTGGCTCAGGCCAAAGGTGACTCTGGCCAATAGCTAGGCCACAGAATCTACTCTGCTTAAAATCCCCTGTAGTGGGACACAGAAGAAGAACAGGTGATTTATAACTCTATGGCCACTTTCCTGATCACGTCCCACAGCTGTCATTTCCCTATAGAAGCCACTCATTTCCGGAATGTCAACATCTTTCTAGCTGACAGAGTGGCACCAAGACAGACCAGCCATTCAGACCCTCCGTGGCAGCTTCAGTAACCACCAAAGACCTGGCTCTTGTAACCCAGCAATCTTACAGAGCAGACTGTCACTCGTAGAACAGCCCAAACCTAAGAATTGTTATTTTATGTCCAAATAAGGGAAGTTTCTCTGGCATTTTCAGGCAAAGAGGCTCTGGTGGACACATGAAAGTTTACGTAAGGAAATCATTTTAGGATGAGATTCAAAGAGCAGTTGGTTGAATTCACCTTCAGTGTAACACATAAATTTAAGTAAGAGGGGATTTCTGTGTAATGGAAGGAGACCAAGAATAACTGATGGGAAACAAATAAAGACACAGTAATTCACAGAATATTAATGGACCTGTCCAGGGAGAAGTTAATAATTTATGTCAGTGTGTGTATCCATTCTCGAGAGGATGTTAACACAAGTCTCAAGGTAGTCCTTAGACATTAATGTCAAGAACACGTAGGAAAATAAACAGACAAGTATGTCCCCATGGTTTGCTCAAATAATTCCAGACCACACTGAATTATGCAATCATGTCACTCAGTATTCATACGATTTAAATACAACTGTGCCTCAGGCCTGCTCTGGGAGATACCATTGTAAAGTAATTGTATTTATTTCCTGCAAAAGATAAATGGGTATATTATATTTGCAGGAGAATACGGTGCATAGTTTGAGTGCAAAGAATAGTCATCTTATTCCCAAACTCACTAACCTCCATTTTTGGGAGGTCAAAATACTATGTTGTTCAATTAAAAATAATTCAAGAGCGAGTCTTGGTTTGCATGAACTTGGATCTCTCTTTACCATCTCCCCTGCCCTCCTTCCCAGCTCCACCCCCACTCCTGCCTCATCCCACTGCATGAACTTGGAAAGGACCCGTGTCAGATGATGCTCAAGACCCCATAAATTATGTAACCTGGAGCATACTCTACGGCTGTTGCATCAACATTTTCTTCATTTCCCCGCACTCTAATTTAGCAGTTTGATAATTTCCTGAGAGATGTTATCATGCCTTCATGGCAACTTGTCAAATAAGAGGGCCAAATTAAGGAGAGAAGTCTTATTTTGCCTAATTAAAATCCAAAGGATATGCTACAACGGTTTTGGAAGAGTCTCTTGTTTAATTGCCAAGATGCAAGTGATACTGAATGCTAGGTATGCTTAGTTTATTTTGCTGTTAGCATAGCCTCTTCAAGAAGATACCTGCATGTGGGCCAAGAGGATTTTATTTCATATTTTCATTGTAAAAATGCACTGATTAATTACAACATGGAATATACTAATAACTACGTCTTTCACAAGCACGGACCCTACCTCAGCAATAAGGACATACAGTAGAAGATCAGTCAATCTTAATGGATGAAGGAAAGGGTGATCAGAAAATTAGTACCTTAGATATACAAAGATTTGTAAGGTACACCTTTTGCTCTCAAGAGGCCTTTAATTAAAGAGATTCCATAGAGTTGATTAGAAATATTTTGATTTCAAAAAGAATAGTTCATTTTCTTAAAATGCAAGATGATAATCTTAGATCTGCCTTGCATCTTTCCAGAAAAAAATTTCAAATAAACAATTGTGCTACCTGAAAGTTATACACTATGAATTAATGCCCATTTGGAATATTGTTGAAGCCACGGTGCTGAGGCCAAGTCAACATGTCATTGAGAAGGTCATGTAGTCCCCAAAGCCTCTGCTCCAAATGTGACTGAATGCATGAGATTTATGGAGTGTCATTAAATGTCCCTGTGCAGTTTTTTAAATAAATGTTTTGGACTAAGCACGAATATAAACGTTTACCAGATTTTCCATTTCCCAGAAAAGATGGCTGAGTTGCTCCATGAGTTAATTAATGGCCACTTTTTGAGATCAGAATTTAAGCAGAGAAGTACTAATGAAAGAAAATCCACTGAAGGGAATGGACTTGGGTTACGGAAACCAATGTACTCTTTTTATGATGAATAGATAAGTGACTTGGAAAATGAAATGTTTCTGCCAACGTGAAACTTATCAATTGTTTTCAAAAGCAAACACACATCATATTTTGTTTCTGGGAAGTGCACCATGACAACCCTAAACACAAGCTTTCCTGTAGATCAGTGATGTGAGTCTGCATACAGAGAAGTAAAAATAATAGGGACAAGGAAATCCAATTGTTTGATGCTTATGAAAGCCAGCAAAATATGGTCAACCTCATCAATTTTTTTCCCTTAATAACATTAAATCCAAAAGGAACATTATGTTAAAATAAAGTTGAAGTCCTTACTAGGAAGCATATGTTGTTCTGGGAAAAAAAAAAAAGTGTGCTCTTAGGCCAGTTCAACCTGAGTTGGAAGTTCCACACCTAGCTGAGAGAACTTGGACAAGCTCTAACCCTTCTACATCTTGGGACTAGAAATATAGCTTTTCCTGAGAATGGCTGTTAGCATTAAAAATGCATCCTCTGGTTTAGCGTAAGTTCCCAATGCCTCTTAGTCAACACTGTCTCACTCTGATGGGAATTACAAATTTCTTACTTACCAATTATATCCTTAAGTGTTTGGGATTTTTTTTTTTGGAAGATGATGTGCATGAATATTTCTGAACATGTGCAGTTGAATTCTAGTTCTTTTCATACAACTGTCATTCAAACTTCAGCATATTAAAATTTATTTTATGAATGAGAAAATTTTCTTCATCCTACTAAAATGAAATTCCAACCTTCTGGTGTTTTCAGAGTCTTCATTTTAGACTAGAGATTTCGTAGAACTTTAGTTTTGTTTTGCTTTTTATTTTTTTGGAATTTGTGTGTGGTAAAGGAACATGAACATTAGAATCTGGAAGCCATGTATAAAATTCTACCCCATCTAAAGTCTGTTCTGCTCTTAAATATTCTCAGTATATCTCTAAAGGGATGCTTCTCTTTCTTTTTCCTCAATCTCCAAGAACTTTTCAAATTCCTTAACAATTTCCCTGGTCTTGGTCAATTTTTTGCCTCTTCCCTCTGGAATCTAGTACTCTATTCTAATTACCAGCTATTATGGTTTAAATCTAAATTCTCCCCTGAAAGCCTTACTTACTCAGAGGTGGAGCTTGAGCTTTGGAGGGTATTTGGATCATGAGACGACTATACTCATCAGTACATCACTCCATAAATGAGTTCATGGCTGAATGTGCTGTTGGGGGGGGGCTGGTTGGAGCTGTGTCACTGGGGATAGAACCTAGATGGGTGTATTCTTATCCCATATCCTCTCTGCCTTAAAGTGCACAGCTCGTCTCCACCATGTCCTTCCACCAGGCTATTTATGCCTTGGAGTCAGCTAACCGTGGACTGAATACACCAAAACCATGAGCCAAATTAAACCTCTCTCCTTTAATTTTTTGTGTCAGTGTATTTTATCCCAGCAATGGGAAAGCTGAATAATACATTGACTATCCATTTTTTATGTGTGAGTTTAGCATATGACAACTGCTCCTCCATCAAACTGAACAAAATCTAAAAATTGGTTTCCCACAATGAAAGTGGCTTTTTCTGCAGATTCACCATCTCCACCTTTCTAACCATTAAAATTTGAATTTTTCATTATTTCTCTTCTTTTTTACTAACAGAATATTTTTATTTAAAGTATTTTATATATTTCTTTCCTGAGCCTGTTTCCTCAACTGCCAAAAGAGGAACCAGTGAGCTGTCATTTATTCATCTGTAAATCATTCATACACACACATCCATGGGGTACCTCTGCTCTGGTAGGTCTTAAAGCTTTTGTTCAGAGGAAAATAAATATAACTGATTCATTTGAACACACAATTTATTGGGCTTCACCAAAAGATAATCATACTACAGTCTTCCAGGGACTCCTCTATATTATTTAGTGGGCGTTAAGGCTACCTTCACTCCTGAGATTCCCAGTCCTATGCGATGGTCAAAATATAAATGTGGTTAAAAGTTGGGGGCTCTTTCTTACTGTCATCAGCTCTGTTCTAGATGAGACATCCATTACCAGGCAAGGAGAGAGGGGACAAGTATCATTTTTTTCCCTCCCATTTTCTCTAATTTATATTTCTTTTCCTCCCTCAACTTGCTGAGCTATTGAAAGATACGAGGAAATGGAGTAGCAAAGTCCTTATGTGATTAGAATTCACACACACACACACACACACACACACACACACCAGCAATAAACTCTTCTTCCAGATGTTCAAAGCCTTCCCTCTTCTCCCTTGAGCTTATTAAAAACATCCTCAGAAATTCCCCATACCCAGGGGCTAGGGATTTAGCTTAGTGATTAGAGTGCTTGCTTTGCAAGCACAAGGCCCTGAGTTCAATTCCCGGCACCACCAAGAAAGAAAAAAAAAAAAAAAAAAAGAAATTCCCCATACCCAGACATGGGCTTCTCATCTGCAATTCATCTTGTGCAATTCACATACCATCTTCTTTGACTCCAGTAATCCAGGAGTCATTTCTTGTTCCTTTATGCATTTTAGTCATCCAGGTAGACTCCTTAAAGAATGAAAGTTAATTTTGTACCTGACCTGGCTCACATAAGGTTCATCTCTGGTCCAGGGGAAACACTAACTCAAACTTTGCCTCAACATCACTGCATGTGCCAGGAACTCACTAAGAACTTCTTCTAATAGCACCCGGCTCTCTCTCACATTTTAGATTTTCCAAAACATGTAAGACAACAAGGTACAGGGCCTCCTCCCCCAGCTGACAGCTAGAGAGTCTGTACCCTTACAGTGGTCTTAGGAAAGGTCCTTTTCTCAATTTCAAAGGTAAAAAGTAGTCACCTGCTTCCCCCTTGAATAGTGAGTCTAGAACAAAGCTGTGTGGGTAAATATTCCACAAAGATCACTAAAGAAAAAGTACATATATATATAAAGGTACATAAGTTTATAAATTTTATTGTTATAAAGGAGGCACCACACAAAACATAAATAATAATGAAATATACAGTGTATCATTCAATTATAAATTCTGCATGTCCAATTAATTCTCAAAATGATTTAATTAATTTTTACCAAAACTTTGTATCTGAAGCCAAGCTATACTTGGAATCAATAAACACTTAATAATTCCAACATAGATAATGGGTGAAGTTTTAATTTACATTAATTAGTAATATGAGAGAAAAACAGTGAAGTATATCAGGAATTTTCTTTTTCTCAATGATTTAATTGATCTTATTGAATTGGATAATATTTTTGAAATACTAGAAGAATATTTCTTCAATGTTTATGGTACTTATAATGTAACACCTATAGATAGAACACTAAGGTTTTCTACATCATTGACATTTTCTCAATTTTTAGTTAAAATTACCAGCAATAAATCAAGCCCCAATTTATACTATTGGCCAATTTCTTTATATAAACACAACATGGCTAATTATAAGTACAATGTAATTTCAGCAAAAACTGAGGTTGGAGATGTATACAGTAGTAAATGGTACTATGTATATAATATTTTTATCACATAGCTAGAATAAACATATGTAATCTTAAAAGCATATAATGAAACTGTAACATAATTAGGAAATAATGAGTTTGCATAATTATCTTTGTAATATAATTTATTAATTATAAACATAGCTAATTTAATTTTAATAATGGCTACATTAAATTTTTTACCAAATCACCTCTTACTCTCCATTTTTCTTATTTTTATTGGTACTTTTTTCTGTTTTGTTTTGTTTTTGTTCTGGGGATTGAACTCAGGGCCTTGTGCTTGCAAGACAACCACTCTAACCACTGAGCTAAATCCCCAGCTCAATTGGTACATATTTACAATATATAATAATTACATTTATTTTGGGGGAATTGGTGCATACATATATCATATCTTGATCATTTTTGCTCCAATTTCCCTCCTTCCTTACCTTGAGTCCCCTTCCCATCTCCAAAAACTCTGCCTCCCTATCTCCTTCCATGTGTCTTTTATTTTACTATTTCATTTACATTTTCTTTTGCCCATGTAAGAGAAGCCATGCAATATTTAATCTTCTGTGTCTGACTCATTTCACTTTATTTTTTCTAATTCTTTAACTTTGTTCTGTGTGTAAGGAAATTTTATAGTCATCCACCTGATTCTTACATCTAGCTCTGCAATTTCTTTTTTTTTTTTTTTTTTTTTTTTTGGTGCTGGGGATCGAACTCAGGGCCTTGTGCTTGCAAGGCAAGCACTCTAACCACTGAGCCAAATCCCCAGCCCTTAGCTCTGCAATTTCATTTCACCTTGGTCACCTTGTAAAGGAATGTTCCCCAACTCAAACATTCATTCTAACACCCTGCTACAAAAAAAAAAAAAATAGATGAATAGGACAAACTCAGAGAATGGCAAGTGCTTTACGGAAGGCTTTTTAAAAATGGTGGCAGGATAAAAAAAATGACAGATGGGAATGACTATTGAGAATATGTTTTCAGAGAAGTCCTCACTAGAATCTCCCTTCGACCTGAGGCTAGTTTTATAAGAAGGAGCAAGGATGTGACGATAAAGGGTAATTTTCAGGAAACAGGAAACAGAGAACCCAAAAGGGGATATTTGGTTTGTTTCCCTATGTACCTTGAGCACGACACATACTGGAGTAGGGGAAGAATCAGACCAACACACTGAGCCTTGTGGACATTAGGAATAATATGGACTCTATTCTATATGTCACAGAAACGTTTGAAGACTTTTAAGCAAGGCAATAACATAATCCTACATTTTTAAATGGTCATCTTGTTTAGAGCATGTGGAAGGCAAAGGTGGGAACCTAACTGACTAGCTAGGATTCTCTTGTGTGAATTCAATCAAAAGATAATAATGACAAATTAGGATACTGAGGGAGCATCCAAAGAGAAGTGGACAAATTAGATATCTATTCCAAGTTAACCTGAGAGAAACTGTGGATGAATCGAATGTGAGGTGTGAGGGGGAGGAGAAGAAATACAAATGATGCACAGGGGTTAGAGGCCAGCACAATCGAGGCTTTAGCAATTGAAATAGTTGGGTTTTTTCTTTTTGCAACCTTTTGGTTTTGATCAAATGCTGACAGTTTCATAGTTTAAGTTTACATGCATTTAAAGTCCAGGGGAAAGGTCAGAGCTATGTGAAGATGCTGTCCACATCAGGAAGGCGCCTAACTGCTGGGTTTTGTGTAACTTGTAAGCTTACATACCACGTCGCTGCAGCTTCGCAGCACCACTCGTGACACGCTGGCATACAGCGACACCTCCTGATATACCCAATCGGATTATGAGCTATAACACCCACGAAGGGTTTCCTTTAATACCAACTTCTCCTGAGAGTTATTCCCTCACATTTGCGAGGACCACTTTAGAAAGTGCACACCTCGGGGGCACCTGAGCGCCGTGGAATGGGAGCTGCCCTGCGGTCATTTTGCAGACTTATACTGGCACGTGTTGTCCTGAAACGCCTCTCAGAACCGTGGTGGTTTGCTAATTTGTAGCAGATGATCTCAACCATCATTCATTTATTTTCATTTTTAATGCTCTTATGGTTCTATTGAGTTGGTATTTGCATTAAAATTTCAAATATATAAAAATCAATAATCGCGTATACTTAGTTAACTGTTGAAGTGGTCATGTATCATTAATCTTGATGGTAAATAAGCCTTCGAGTTAAAAGAACATGCGGAATGATAGTTTAGTTATCTCTCAGAAATAAATCACCATTTTAAAGCGAAGAAAGATTATAAAATAATTTAATCAATGGTGTAAGGGACTTTACTGAAACACAAATGCATAGCATAACATAGAAATGCAAGATACATTATTATAATTATTAGTATCACTGCTCTAATACATTACATCAGTCATAAATCTTCTCAACTCTCCCTTAAAAGCTTCACCAGCCTGTGCCCCCTTCCATCCCTCCCTCTCTCTCTAGCATGTATTGGGCTTACCCATGCGGGGCCGACAGCTCTCTTCCCTCTACTCTGCTGACACTCCAGTCTTCTTGCTCTCATCTCCATGCTCAGGGACTAATCACGCCCTGTGCACAGCTCTCCACAGACGTCTTCCTAGGAGGTCACTTGAGCATTAATCCCATTGTATATGGAGTGATTAATTGGAAGAATACTGGCTTATTCTCTAAGTTTCGAACAAGCAAGGCGAGAGCTTCTTTCGTTATGTTAGAGGAAAATACACTAGTGAAAATATTCCCGATGTGGACATTCCTGGTGTATTTCTTAAAAGCTCAGATTGATGCAGGGAGTACTTGGGAAGTGGAAGATAAATGAAAAACAGTAATCTCCTCATAATTGAACAAGTTATGAGTTTAAGCATTTCCAGATTTTTAGTTAAATTTTATCTGGGAGTAAACGGTTCAAAATGAAGTAAAATAATTTTCTGTTTCTTTTTTCCTTTTCATTTTCCTTCCCCCTCCTCCTCCCCAGCCTCCTTTCCCCCCTTTTCTTCCCCCTCTCCTTCTCCCCTCTCCCTTCTCCTTCCCCCTCCTTCCTCTCTACACCTCTCTCTCCCCTCCCTCTCTCTCATTTCTCTTTCTCATTCCATCTGTCTCTGTTTTGTCCTCTCTATCTCGCTCTACATCAGGTTTCTCTTTTTCTCTATATAGAACCATGAGTTGTAAGGGGTTCTAGTTAGAACTGTTCTCTGGTAAAGATTAATTTTATACTGATCAAATGCAATACACTTAAAGAAAGAAACATTCAAAATTAAAATTGTAACACTACAGAAAAGTAGCAATTGACACGATATAGTGAGCACATCGCTAATCTAAAAGTCAGATAGTGTGATTTCTGAAATTGCCCTAGTTTTATGGGTAGTTTCATGACTTTGAACGAGTTATTTCATTGATGCACAGCTTCTCATCTGTAAAACAGAATGTTCTCAAAGATTTTATCTAGCAATCAAGTTTTATAATTTTATAATCTCTAATTTCCTGGTTAAAGTAATTTTGCAGTAGCAAGTAGACAATTCGAATAGTTTAGTAAGTGTTTTCTCACAATCCTTGTGGTAAGAGTAAGCTAGCAATATGGGATGGGGTGCCTTTATATGAATTAATGGCATCCTCTCTAGTCCTCATTAAGAAGGATGGAATACAGAAATAGTTTAATTTTTTCATGTTCATTTTTCTAGCTATAAATACAGCTATCAGCCCGTCTGATTCTTCATTCTCTCTTTAAACAACGTGATAATTTAAAGTCTCATTTGTCCTAAAATGACTCAACTTTCTTCTTGATGATGTTTTTGCTTTATGAAGGTTCAGTCTGCATGTGAGATTGGCTTGAGCACAGTTTTAGGTCAATTCTATGAACCCCACTCCTGGTATTCATTCCTTCGTGCAGCCTCATCCCTGTGAGCATAGGCAGGACTTGCAAATTAGTGGTGTTTCTGACTGACAGAATACAGCAAAGATAATGGAATGTACCTTATACATTATATGGCAAGGTGATGAGATGTGATTATGTTACACTGCATAAAAATCCATCTGGGTAACAGGCCTGCTGTAAATTCTTCCTCTCATTGTTCACATAAGGGGGATAAAGAAGAAGGTTAAAAGAAAAGTAAGATGAAAGGGGAAAAAATGGGAAAGTGTAGCTACACTTGTTGCAAATAGGGAGGGGTGGGTGAATGGAAGGGAGGGGAGGGGAAGGGGGGGAAGAGGGGGGAAAACCAAGATGTATCATGTACAGGTACAAAATAACCGTGTTGATTATGATCATTATGTATACAATGTACCATTACATGTTCTTGGTAAAAATAAAAAATTTAAAAAAAAAAAAGAATTGGATGTAATCCGCCCCCAAGTTCTATAGCTATAAGAAAATTCTGCCAACATTCTGAGTGAGTTTAAAGCAGGCTCTTCCCTAGTCAAGCTTGCAGATCAAAACCCAGTCCTGTTAGAATCTTCACTGCATCCTTGAAGAGAAACCAGCTAAGCTGGCCCAGACTCCCGATCCAAAGAAACGGGAAAATAATAAGTGTGTGCTTTTTGTGGTAATCTGTTACTTAGCAACAGAAAACTAATACAGGAACTAAAAAATATATTCTGTCAATTTCCGGGAAGGCTGTTGTTGGATAGCTCTCAGCCGTCAGCCCTCCTTAGGAACTGCTTCATCCAAAGACAACCACCTGACAATCATTCTCCCTCTAGAGGAAACCCACACTCGATGACTAATTATATAGAAAGGTAAAGCTGTGTCTCTTTGCTCCATTAGAATCACCAACTAGCTCCAGAGCAACTACAGGTTCCAACTACTCCCTCTGTCCAGTGCTACGTCCTTGCTCTTCCATACTCTCACCCACACATTCCCTTGGTTCCACACATCAGAAGAAACATGAAACACTTTCTAAGTCTTTCATTCATTACCTCTACATGAAATGAAAAATCTTGAATTAATCATCACTAACAACTAGGAACCATAACCAATGTCTCTGGCCCCCACTTACAAGCTGTCAATGACATTAATGTTTACCTGAAGCATCTGGTAAACATGAACCACACAGTGGTTCCCACTGAACAGGGATAATACTTGAAAGTCAAGGAGGACTGAGCCAGCATTGAAATGAAGATATAATGATAAACATATTCATTATTGCTGTTGATCTGAAAGAAGTAAACAGGATTTGAGAAATGATGGACCTGGATTTGAATAGTCCTGGTGTGTACCCTGGAGCAATTTTCTTACCCCTCTGAGATAGAATGTTATTATCTATACAATGCAGTAGGCTCACAGGGTTTGGGGAATTAAATTAAATAAGGTAGATATAAAAAAGTATCAAATATTGTTCTCGATATGCAATAGACAAACAAAAAGAGCTAGAGCTCTTTTTTTCCTGGTTTTGACAACTTCTCTCTCCAAATATTGGATATTTTTCTTTAAAATAATGAACAAAAAAAAGTCCACAAAGCTAAATCTGATCAATTTCTTTTTAACTCAAAGCTTAGAAAAGGCGAGAGCCATCTGACCCAGATGCCTTTGCTTTAGTGGTCTTTTTAATAACCTCTCAAGTTACCATTTGGCTAAGATTCTGATTCTACAATAGGTGAATCTTGGCATCCCGAGATTTTTCCCAAGCTTGTTATCATTCTTGATTCATAATTAGCAGCTGCCTTACCAAATTACCACACAATTACAGCACCTGAGTCTTTCTTGGAGGTTTTTCAATTAAACCACTAGCTGAGATTGGCAAGGCTTAATTTTTTCTTCTTTTTGGTCCAAGTCAGCAGTGTATTATTTGGTGCCACATAGAGATGATAATTCCAAGTCCCAGGTATCTCATGAGTTCATCTATAATCTTACTGACTTTGTTATGCCAGTAAGTATCATGGTGCTGAGTAGAGCAATAGATTTAAAATAATAAATTGGAAGGCACTTGATGGATGGAGTTTCAGAATTAGGTAATTCTGTGACAGCAAAATGAGTGATTTATATGGACAGTTGAAAACTTTACTTGAATGAAAGAACTAAAGACTGCCACATTTTGCAAATTTTAAGAGTATATAAGTAGAGGCAGAAACTGAAGGAAGTTATGGCAATATCAAACCATTTTCTCAACAAAACAATCTCCTTTTTTTAATTTATAAAGAATATTCACCACACTGGCCCACTCCCACCAAAGTACAATTGTCTAGTCTCGGAGCACTGGTAGGAAGTAGAGCCACATATTTTCATGGTAACTGAGCCCATCAACCCAAGTAATATACCTTTTTAAAATTTTCTCTTTACCATTATCATAAAAAGTAATTAGTAAACAACCTAGCATATTCTCTGACTCAGATCTCTGACAGTTACAAATGTAATACAGCATGTGCATGTGTTTATGTATGTAAGTGGTGAGAAAATAGGTAGTTTCAGGAAATGAGGTTGGAAGACTCTTTCTCTTTCTTGCTAGGGAATAGTGGTACTTTATTCCTTGGAGAGTAAGTTTTCCAAAGTTGAACTATATCATCTATGTGTACAAATTTAAAACATATCATGTATATGCTCACTGCTGTCGTGGAAAGGAAGGATGCACAGGCTTAGGCAAAGTTGACACCACAGAAAGCCATAATCTCTTCTTCAAATGAATCTGTAGTGCAAGTCCACTATGTAAAGATATAAAGAACATTATTTTGGATGAATATGAGTTTGGTGCAGTTGCACATATGGAAGAGAACACACAGACCATGAAACACCACATACATATGCATATATGACTTGTATCATGTGAATATATACTCTTTTGGAATTCTTGCACAATTTTATGTACCTTTGACTACACATGTATGATTTGCAAGATTCCTCACTGAGTTCTAAAAAGAATAAAAGAATAGAGAGCATAGAGGAAAGGCAATAATGACTGTACATTTTCCAGAATTGAGGAAAATCACAAGTCTTCATCTTGAAAAACAAATAAACAAACAAAAATCAATGAACTCCAGAATAGGGTAAACAAAAGCCATTGCAGATATTTAAAATAAAGTTATACATAAAAATAAAAGATAAAGCTGTTAAAAGCTACCAGGAAAAACACTTGAAACACTGATAAAGAAAACTGTAAATAAATACATGTACAAATACAATTTTCCTAATTTGGAGGACTCAATTTCAAAATTATCAACTTTCAACAAATTAATTTATAAACTCAAAATCACTTCAGAAAAATTCCCAACAGATATTTCTTTAAAAATGTCAAATTTTGCTATGATGCAAGTAGAAGAAAAACTGTCAAGACTATTTAAATATGTTTTGAAGATGATAAGTACGATACATGGGTTTTTACTTTCCAAATATAAAGAATATAGAGCTAGGATCAGTGAAACAATTTAAATTTGGAACAGAGTCAGAACAATGCATCAGAAGTGGTCACGGAGAGGCTGTGCCTCTACAGAAATGCGGCAGGGACAAGGAGGCGAGTGGATTAATGCCCTAAGTATGAATGGTACGATTTTAACCTTTTAAAAATAATCTGTAGGACTGGCGAGATCATTTTATAAGTTGTGATAGGGAAGTATTTTCAAATAAATAATTTTTAAATGATGGTAGAAACCATAAGGAAAAATGTAAGCATATTTTGTCCTGATAAAATGGAAAACATGGTGAAAGTTTCCAATGACAAAGTTTAAAGAGCAGGTCTAGTCTGAGAAAAAAAACTATTGGCAACATACATAATTGTCAAAAAGTATGCAAAATCTATGAAGAGAACCTATATTACAATTGAAAAAGTTCTTGACTTCATTTTGAATAAAAATGAACAATGAAACAGAAACTTAGGCACAGAAATTTGAGCAGATACTCAAACCAGGGAAATTCACAAGAAAGCAGCAGTGAGATGCTATTTCCTATGTAGTCAACTGCGAAAAATTAAAGTCTGAATACAGCACCTTTGAATGCAGAACAACAGGAACCCTGAAAAAACACTGGAGAGAACACCAACAAGGGCGGCCATTCCGCATAATAATGCGACCCTACTGGAGGCTGTTGAAGATGCGCATGCTCTGTGAGCCCAGAGACACTTCTAGCTATGTGCCTTGAGCATGTGTGCAAGGATGTGCCCTTCCGTATCACTTACCACAGTGAGTAGAAAGCACTTTGATAATTTTCCATAAAGAAGAGAAGAATTAATTAAATGTGACATATTCGTAATATGACAACTAAAAATGAATGAACTAGAATCTATATACATCAACATGGAAATAAAAAATATGAGCAAACAAGGTGGTCAGTGATATTTGTAGTGAAGTATTTGTGAAAATGTTCATAAATATACAATTAGTATATATTTAATGGAGACCTCTACCTATGTAGAAAATGTATATAAGCAGAAATTATCCATACCAAATTAAAGAGAATAATTGTGTTTGGGGACAGAAAAAGGGGTACAGAGTTGGGGGAGTTACTAAAAGAGTTCCGATTATTCCTAGTATGTTTTATTTGTATTTTTACTGGCAAATTAGTATTATTTTAGGTGATTTAAAATTTGCCATATATTTTGATAGTATGATAAGAACCAAAAGTACCTCTTGGCTAACCCTCCAGACAAATTGCATGTAAGACATACAGAACTCTTGTAATTTTGGAGGGTTGCTAATAGTCTGCAAGCTGTCTATCAATCAGAGTTGAGATGCCCCTGTGAGAGGTTTCATAAACCTCACCTCCCAGGGTCCTCTACAAATTCCATTTACTGTAGCAATTTGATGATCTTTTCCTAGTACGTAAGTGTTTTAAGCAGAACTTTGGTTTGAAGAAAATCAAAATACAAACCAACATTATAAAACAGAGAACAGCCAACTTGTTCCGGGTAAACTGTTTTCCTTCTTATCTTGAATATCATCTCTGAAACTTCTGAGGAGACACTGTGACTACAAGATTGGCCTCTCTCCTAATATTATACATCAAAAGGCAAGCTGGAACGAGGAGTCCAGCTAATCACCTAACTATGCTACTCTGTTCAGATGTCCAACATTGACAAGTTCATCAATGAAATAAAATGAAGAAAACCAAAGTACACGTCTTTTTCTGAGCGACTCCCCACAATGAATGTAATCATTACATTCTGCAAACATGCACTAATAAAAATAAATAAATAAAAATTTAAGAAAGAAATAAAAGCTTTGAGAAATGTTAAAAGATAACCAAGGCAGTGACCATTGACCAGGGTAACCTACGGATGAAAGTGGTTAGCAAATATTCACTATGTGTCAGTAAGCCTACGTGTATCGTACTAAGCATAACATGAACCTTCACTATTGGGTATTTGCAGTTAAAACTTAAGACAATATAGACGTACTGTTTTCGTTCATATTTGCCTGTAGGCATCTCAGAGTTTAGCTTTATAAAAATTATAATAATTGGTCACCATTCTATTTACGCCTTTCTTTTTTTCTTTGCCTATATTCTGGTTTTCCGCGTCTATTCAAAGTTTCCAAAAGTTAAGTCGCGGAGTTCTTATTGTAAATAGCTTCGAATTATTTTTAAGAAGGGTGTGAGTGTGAATAAATAAAGAGATTTATCTTCATTAGTTCCAAATTTTATCTAGTGTCTCAGACTCATATAATTGGTGCTTTATATGTATCTATGAATTTCTACTTCTTCATCTCCATCATTCATAATTTTTTGGTGATTTTTTTTTTTTTTTTTTTTTTTTTTTTTTTTTTTTTTTTTTTTTTTTTTTTTTTTTTTTTTTTTTTTTTTTTTTTTTTTTTTTTTTTTTTTTTTTTTTTTTTTTTTTTTTTTTTTTTTTTTTTTTTGTGGTGCCGGGGATTGAACTCAGACCCTTGTGCTTTCAAGGCAAGCACTCTAATCACTGAGCTAAATCCCCAGCTCCGGTGATGTACATTTTAATGACATTCTGCTTTTTGTTTCCCTCTTAGATAAATTAATGACAACATTGATCACTAAACTGATAAATAAATGTGATATAATTAAGTAGTAAAATCCAGAAGCACATTTAAAGGTCCTTCACCTCTCAGTCAGCTCATATATTAGATCCTAGTTAAACATCTACGATAGGCTGTTGATTAAAGTTTACCTCTTTTTTCATAAATGCTAATTAGTGAAGCTTGGGTTTGTATTTTTCAAAGCTGAAAAGCAGATTTCAGTTTTACTTCTTTTGGACATTCACAAATAAATAATCTACAACAAGTAAACATCCCATAAGCCCTCACTAGAGAAGAATGAATAAAATTGTACCCCAATGAATAATCAAATAATCATAACGGCTTTACCCCCAATTGATAGGAAGTATTCTATTCTTAGTCTTTGATCTTTCTTGATGTTGAAATGTAAAATTATTCAGCTAGCGAGTCAATCATTGAAATTTATTATGAAATTCAAAGGTGGTGCACTAAGTAGTTTCATCTCGGTGTGCTTATTCTTTTTCTCAAAAGCAAATGAGTGATTTTAGGCTGCAATCAGCAAAACAGAGGTCAAAGATTTTCTAGAATTAATTTACATTTCATTATAAAATGATTCCAGGTGCAAGAATTAGAATGCCTCATTTTGCTTCATAATCTTTATTTAAAATTCCATTTCTATTTTCATTCTTGCAGAAATGACATCCTAGACTCATTTATGTTTTGTTTGTTTGAGGAAAAAGAAAGTCTGAACTCAAGTCTACTGGGATCTAATTATCAGAACATAATTCTGATTACGATCTTTTAAATCAACGCCGTAGGCTTTCCTCCTCCCTACTTCTTTATGAGAAAGGCCCATTTATATTGTTCAGAAGACTTTCCACGTTAGACACCTCTATTTATAGATACCATCTACCAGGGGGTTTGTAGCTATGTAATCTCAGTTTGCCAAAAGACTTCATGCTCATTTGAACTAGGGAATTTCTTTGTAATTTAAGCACACAGGATAAGAGACATGCAAATACGAAACATATACAAATGAAGACTTTTGTGTTGAGATAAAACAGAACATTTTCCTGAAAATCTAATTTTTACAAAAGGTACAAAAATAGCTACTAATAGAGCATGTTGACTATACATGTTTAAATAAAGCACACAAAGCTTGATCACTATCATTAAACTGTCAGAAGTCGTCTATCAGAACAGTATTTTCCTACTAACCCTTGAACTGGCAGCAAATAACAGGCAAGAAATTCAACTTGCAACTTTATAGCATGCGTAAAGATAATTACATCTAATTTCTATTTTATTATTTTTACAATCTAATTATGATGCGTGGTTATTTTCATTTCTTGTCAGATAATAAATATTTAGTCCAAAGGTTCTAATTTTTTTTCACTTAGAATCTGTTCATCCAGTGAAAATTAACACTTAATTTTTACTGAGAGGTTATCATCTTTAATACTGAGCAAATGATAATAGAATGTCTCCTATCAGTCTTTGGTATTACAATGGCACATTCCGTATCAGAGACATACGCTGCTCACATATATTAAGACATGGGGACAGATAAGTACTGGAAGATAACCAAGGTGATTCAGCTTGGCAGGCAGTGAATCATCCTCGTACTGTCTACAAAGGGACTGTGATTTTCCCTTCTTCTGCAGAACTTCTCCAAACCTCTGATAAGGTCACAACACTCTAAGTCCCCCCAAGAAGCTAAAGCACTGGTTCTCCAGTGTTCCATGCTTAGCATAATCAACCACTTGGAGGTTTCTTAAAACACCGACTCCCGGCTGGGCCTCCACAGTCTTCTCCCCCACCAGGTGTGGGATGGGCCTGAGGTTCTGCATTGCTAAAAAGTTCCTAAGTGATTTAGATGCTGGTGGGAAGAACCTTTGAATGTTAAAGTAGATTTTATGGTTCACTCTCTCTCTTTTTTTTTTTTTTTTAACTTCTATTAGTACATGTTTGCAGTCCATAACAATTACATTCATTGTGGGAGGTGGTACCTGTACATAGCACATCTTAATTCTGCATCCTCTTCCCTGCTCCTCCCTTCTCAGTCTAAGGTGTAAATAAATTAAATAAATCTAGACAGTGTTCTGAGATTTTTTTTTCTTTCTTTGTGGAAATCTCACCTTCAGATACCACAGTTCCCCACAATATACTAGGAGAAATCTGTTCTAGGGCTCTCTGGCTGAAGGAAAGCCTTGGGAGGGGGACATGTTGTGGAAGGCAACACAGACAAAAGTGTTTCAAAAGACACACTCAAGAAATAACTGTCAGGCCGGGAGTGGTGGTGCACATCTGTAGTCCCAGCACTTGGGAGGCTGAGGCAAGAGGATTGCTGAGAGTTCGAGGCCAGCCTGACTTGCATAGAAAGTTCAAGCCAACCTGACTCACACAGTGAGACCCTGTCTCAAAAAAACAAAACAAACAAAACACACACACACACACACACACACACACACACACACACACAATAACTATTAGAGCTCTGAAAATTAAAAGAAGGGGACTCAGTAGTATGTTGTAAGTAATCATATCTGATAATAAGGAAATTAGTACAGTGTAATATGATAAGGTGTAAGAATTAAGATAAAGTGAGGAAATAACAGAGAATGTCAATTTGCTTAGATATAGAAAATATATTGTTAAATAATTTTTTGTTTCACAATTTTATAATGGTGGGCTTCCTTAGGAGAAGATGGAAAAGATGATTTTTTAAAAGTTCTAAACTCTAAAGATTCTAGATTTTCTTTTCTTCCATTTATTTTTTAATGATCTTCACTAGCTCCTTGAGCTTTTATGTTGAGATGCTTGAAAATTTGCTGTTCTAAAGGCAAACTGCTCAATTACTAAATACTTAAGAGTACTCTAAATTGATACCACTGCAGAAAATAACACAGTAAAAATGAAAACAAAAATTCAGATGCTTCGATTATCTCAAGGAAATGTATTACAATGAAATAATATAAAAGAAAAATGTTTATGCCCCAAAACAATATTTCCAATATTATCTGTGATACTTTTTAAAAATTTAAATAAATATAACGTCACCAAATAGGCAACTAGTTAACAGGCTATAGATACTAAATGAATGAGACAGTGTGTGAAGATAAGAGGGAGGGTACAGAGACGATGACAGCTTCGGGAACATGCAACTCAGGATGCGCAGCACACAACACGATCTCACAATCCCCCGCCTGTGGAGGGAGCACCACACGAGAAGTGGCAGGAAAAGGAGAGCTAAAAGAGACACCGGGAATATGGATGACTGTTTTCTGTCAATGATGCCTTAATGTTATTTTAACACTTCAGGAACACTTTTAAATACCTCTATCAATATGTTGATTCTCCCCAGAGATGTTATCAGATGTTATCACTTTAATTCTCTGGTAGTTGACATTAATGTCACTAAGCCCAGAACTTGGTAAAGGGTTATGAAACAGTTCATTAAGACACTCCATAACTTAAATGTGGCCCAGTTAAAAAAGGCTCAGGAAGGGGAAGATGGATTTTCTGTTCAAAAGAGACAGCAGAGAGAGAGAGAAGAAGCAGAAGAGGAGGAGGGAGGAGAAAGAAAGAAAGAAAGAAAGAAAGAAAGAAAGAAAGAAAGAAAGAAAGAAAGAAAGAAAGAAAGAAAGAAAGAAAAGATAGACGGAAGGAAGGAAGGATGGAAGGAAGGAAGGAAGGAAGGAAGGAAGGAAGGAAGGAAAGAAAGAAGAAAGAAAGAAGAAAGAAAGAAAGAAAGAAAAGAGAAGAAATGTTCAACCCGTGGGATCATCTTAATGCCTGTAACCACTGTGTTACTTGGACAGGTCCCTCTTGAGTTTAGACAAAAATAAAGATTTTTGTCCACTTACCACTAGCACTCGCTTTTGGACCTGGACGTTTCCATTAGTTTCCCTTATTTTCTACATCTTAAAATAGCTAAAGTTAAGAGAGGTACATTCAATGGTTTTTCTTAGTAAACATAACTTTATACCACTTTGTTTCTCTTTAACTGCAACCATTTGAATCTTTAATTGTATGATCAATTTTTTTTAAGAACTGTAATTTGTCAAATAGAAAAACCTCTCTTCGATGTAATTAATAGTATTAAATCAGAAGCCTTACTGATTACAAACAATTTTTCCTTGCAATATTTGTACTAAAAAGGTGTGGGATTTTGAAGTTTGAGTTGAGGGTCTCTGCATCTGTTACTGACTAAGCGACATGCTTAGAGTTTTCAATATTCAGAAATATAATTATATTCACTATGAAAGACCAATTGGGTTTAAAACATCTGTCTTAGATTTCTGACCCTCAAAGAATAATTTAAAAGTACAGAACTTTTTTTCCAGTTATTTAAAAACTGATGTGTGGTACAATTATAAAGTTGTCCTAAAAAGCAAGTCTCAGCATATTCTTAATCAGAGGAAAATGTGACTCTTTCCAACAGACGTACTGTTGAATTTCTTTCTGCTTTTGTCAGTAAAACAGCTGTGAACAAATTAAACTTTGCGATTTTAACTTTTCTTTCATAACTCACTTGAAACTTCCCTTTTTTCCTGTTCTACGGTTACTAGAATGTTAGAAGGGACAAATTGGATTCAATACATTTTCCACTCTGTACAAGCTTATGCCCCATTGTCTTCACAGTGTGAAGGTTTTCATCTTGAAGGTAATGCTTGGGAGGGTCCCCAGGAGGCTGGATCTTGGTGAGCACACAGGGACGGGGACTCCAGTGTGCCAGTCATTGGCCCTGCTCCCTGCCCCACCCTGTCACCTCACTTCCAAAGCAGGGGCAGCACACAGGTACACAGGACCTAAAGAAATAATACCTAAGAATCCATTCTGTATTTACTCACGATTCAGTCATAATTTGCTTTTAAACATAGCTGCAGAAATTATTGAATTCTACTACTGTGCAATCGAGGTTTTGATCTACGCTGATAAAGGGCTAGTCAAGAAGATCTAGAGTAACAGAATTATGGGAAATCGTTTCTCCAACACCAGCTGCATAATACAGGGAAGGACAGTGGGGCTCATCTGGGTCACATAAGGGACCAAGGCACATATGCTGACAGGTACTGGTGAGTTGACAAGAACAACAGAGCCAGAAGCTTCAAAGTGGGAAGCCTCTGTAGTAAACTAGACAGCCAGCTGACACACAGGAGGCCTCTACAGAACACTGGTGCGGAGACACCCTGAGTTTGCTGAAGGAGGAGAGGAGATGGGAAGGAAGTAACAGTTTAAAAAAAAAAAAAAGAGTTGAAACCTTTAAAGAATAGGAACAATTATTAAGGCCATGCTAGTCATTGTTTTATAAAGAATAAAAATGTCTCAGTTTAAACTAGATGCCATGCTTGTATTCTGTGGAGCAACATTTCATATAAAGTCAGGCTTAGATCTAAAAATTTAAAACCAAAGAAATTTAAACATGACCATTAAAACTATTTAATTACCAGAAGTTACCAAAACTACAGTGAAGAATGTACAAGAGGCTAGTTCGTGAGCACAATCAGACCATAAAAACGTAAGTGGAGGAGTGTTAATAGACGCCGCTATTAATGGATGTGCTAAGCGCTAGTCCTTGTAGCCTGCAGCATTTCCATCCAGCGGCCCCCCACAGATACATTATACTGGACTGTGAAGCAGTTTTCAAAATATAAAGTGCTATAAAAATACTGGATAATAATGATAATTCATCTTGCCTTCCATGGCTGTAGCATTTATTTATATTACCCTAAATTTGAGCTTTTATTGCTCCCAAATGAATCAGTGGGTCCGTATTTCTTTCTCTTCCTCTCACAGTAATACAATCCGAGCATGTCAGACAGGTCAGGCTGAATGGGAGGTGATGCTGGCCTGAAGTAGAGTTTATACAGGAAGAGGTCAAATGATCCCCACAGCTGGCTTTCCTGATCAATCTCAACGGGCACTTCCTCATTTCCTCCACTCGGTAAACACTGTAAGGGTGAGAAAGCCCTCTTAATCGTTCACTTCTGCCACCAACTCACAGCATCTGTCTATAAAAACAACATGTTTCCATGGTGTCTTCTGAAACTTTCGTAGAGGTTTTAAATGTTCTTGTTCCACCATGCACGCATTCATTTGCGTGGTAACTTTATTTCACTTTACTGTTCATCCTGTTGTTGTTCTACCCACCTCTATTTAATAGATGGCTGAGCTGGAGCTGCTAATACCGTCTCTCAACAGAATGGTTCTGTCTGCCCTCTCTCGTGTCACCACTAATTAAGCAGATGGCCACTTGTCTCCTGCACCCTGATTCTGTGGGAGTTCTCAAGTCAGGGAGCACTCAGCTATAAAAAAGAAAAAGGTTATAATAGCAGAAAATAACAAGAAAAGAAATAATAGAGAGACAGTTCCTGTTAATGTGATGGATAGAAACTGAGTTAGCTTGACTGTACATGGCCATGAATTCCAGTAGGATTCTTCTTTTCCCTCTCTCTTTTCTTCCTTTCTTTATCTCCCTCTTTTTTCATTCTCTTCTTTCTTTCATTAACAGTATATCAGATTCTACAGCTTTAATATGTCTATATTTTCACTTTTTATGTGCCCAACAATTTAGTTGATCACAAAATGAAATGGTTGCTTATTATGCAAGGATGAATCATTTCTAATGATGAATCGAATAACTATTAAAATATTCTTTTGAACTAATGAATGTGATCACTGTGTTAATAGGCTAAAGAAAAAAATCATATCAGTTGAAGCAGAAGAAGATTTTGACATCCACTCATGATTTAAAAAAGAAAGCTCTCAGAAAACCAATTGTAGCGGGGCACTTCTACTTAATAAAATATGTCTATAAAACTCTACAACTAGCATCGTACTTAATGACGAAAGAGTGAATGGAAGACTTGCAGTTCCCTTAGACCAGTAATAAGGTAAGGGGATGTTTGTGGTAACGTGATAGTTCTATATCGCTGCAGCGATGGTTATAGAAATCTACACAAGCTCAAAAGGCATGGCACTATGTCCACACACTTTACCAGTGTCTATTTCCTATTTAATACTGTAATATATTTGTGTAAAATGAATCACTCAGGGGTATGGGGTGAGGGATACATAGAATTTCTCTATAGTATTTTTGCGACTTCTTGTGTATCTAAATTTTTTTCCAAGTGAAAATTTAAAAACCGAATAAAAAGCTCTTTAGTTAGTGGCAAGCACCATGATTTATATAACTTGACCTAAACTCTTCAAAGTCTTGTGGCCAGGGAAGAAATTAGATAGATAGATAGATAGATAGATAGATAGATAGATAGATAGACAGACAGATAGATAGACAGACAGACAGAATTAAGAAAAACAAATTGCATTTTTAGAGGGTCCTTAGGCTGACCATTTTAGGATGATTGAATAGTTTTATGGCTGCCAGAATATTATTAGTTATAATTGGTTCTCCTAGATGGCCAAGAAAATGGAAAAGGTCTCCCAAAGTATGTGCCATTTTGAGAGAATAATATTCTCAGCTGAAGGGTCTACTGATTCATAAGATGAATTAATCAGTACCTATACCGTGAATATCGAATGGGAAACTAAAATAAACTGATACAACAGACGAGTACCATTCTTTGATTATCTGGTTTCTAACACTGAATCCACTAAATTCTTAGACCAACTTTGCATACTTTCTACATGAAAAATTAAGGCTGGCACTCATGGGAATAGCTAAGGGAACTTTCACATCACTAAGCCACTAACACGAATGTACTTCTTATCCACAGCAAGAAATAGTGTTTGGAACATTCGTCAACTTCAGCTGAGCACTGAGTTTGTGTTCACCCCAGACTCATATCATGGAGCTTTCCCCCCGGTGTGATTACCACAGGAGGCAATTTAGTTTAGATTAAATCAGGAGGAAGGGGCCATTCTGATGAGTTAGTGCTTTTCTAAAAACAGGAAGACACACGAGACCTTTCTCTCTCTTCTCCATACAGAGCACACATGGAGAAGCTGGCCACCTAAAGTTCAAAAAAGAGCTTTCACCAAAAACCGAACCTGGTGGTACCTTGATCCTGGACATCTTTGCCTTCAGGACTGTGAGAAATAAATACATGTCAGTTAAGCCACCTCATCAATGGCATTTCATTGTAGCAGCCCCCGCTACGATAACCTTTAATTAATTAGTTCCTCTTGTGGAAGAATATATACACTGATATAAATAAAATAATGATAAACTCTTAATCGGTTTCTCTATTTGGCCATTAATTGTGGAAGTGTTGACAGTATATTTATCAGTTGATCAAACATCACACTTTAAAAATGCTCAAACTTTAAAAATATACTAAACAATTATCTAGGAATAATTGGAAATCTTCTAGAACAATGCCTCATTTATTTAGTCAGTCATTCAATAATCAAAGTATCTTTGCTGATCACTTAAATCCCTCAAAAATCTCTTTCATCTTTATACTCCTACAGCACTTTGTACTGTCTTACAGCTTTAAGTGTATTATGTCTTTGATTAAAGCCATGTGGATATACAACTTATCCCTCCTGCTAAGTGGTAATCTCCATGCTTGTTAACTTCTCTTAGAATAATACTGCACTGTGCCTACCATCAGCACATTATGCTTATAGCAGGTAAAAGAATGAATGTAACATCAGAATATATTGCATTTAGACTTATTGAAAGTACTCATTATGACCAAGAGCTGCATATGTTAGATATGTTCTTAAAAATGTAAATAGAAAGAAGTAAAAGTACAAAGATACTGTACTTTATACATGTGTGCATCTGATAATTATATAATATATGTAGGAATTACCATTAATTATCTGAATAATGGTAATGTTAATACTCATTTTGATTATTTCTGTATTATAAATATTGTTAGTATCTCATGGACATAATTGAAGAAAGTGAAAATAGTATACATGCCATAATTGGTTATTTTAAAACAACATTACAAAAAGCTACAGGAATGTTAAAAATTAAATTCCTATTAAGACTCATAGTCTTGTCCTCTTGGTCATCTAGAAACTAAATTAAATCTTAAGACAAATTTTTAATCTTATTAAAACATGTACCCAAGCAAACAAAAGAAAGAAATAACTGATATTTTAAAAGCATTATCATATTGTTAAATCTTTCTCATGTACTCAAGTAATTCACATTAGTTATTTTTCTAACTTGTTTATTACAGAAGTGAGAACTCTATGGCTGAAATATGATCAAACTATAATTACTCTACAGCAAAGCTGCTCTTTCTCTTTGTTGACATGACTCCATTAACTGGGTATGCACTTGCGTCTGGATGGAATACATCATCTCGTCTCAGTCCTTCCATTCATTTAGAGGTTCACATAAAAGATTTTCCAAGATATCTGTCATCCTCTCCAGAGTTTGTTATATTCTGAACTCAGTTTATAATTCTTCCACAACAGCAAAAACTTCAACAACATACTCTCCTCCGTAACAACTCGAATAATCTGTAATAATGGTATTTTGTTACAGAACAAATTCTCATTCTTTTTGTCCCCCAAATTTCATATGTATGTGTTTTTAAATTATATGTCACTGTTAATATGCCCAATATATGTTATCAAGAATAAAGTTCTATAAATCCTTGTTGTATTCAAATTTTATTCTAGAAAATTCACACTTAAAATTCACACAAAATTTTCAGACATTATAAAGTACTTTGAGAATATTTATTAAGTTCTCCCAATATTTATGTTGGAATCAACATTCATGTATTCACCTGCATTATTACATCTTATTCTCTAGGCAACATTATGAAGGAGACTATTCCTTCCATTTTAAAAATGAGGAAATTGAAGCATGGATAGGTTAAGAAACTGGCTAGCAAATGGGTAAGATGATGTTTTGTAGGTTCCAGATTGTTAAGTGAAATAACTCAGACACACAAGTTTAAATACCGCATGGTTTCTCTTACATGAAAAACTCTGTCTCTCTCTCTCTCTGTCTCTATATCTATGTCTATATATAAAATGAAATCCTGTAAAAGACAGATAATAGAAAAAGAGAGAAAAAAAGTTATTGTAATCCACTGCAGACAATGTATCTAAAAGTGTACCCTGACTTAGTACAATTTTCTTACATGTTTTATGTGTTCTTTGGCTTATTAGTCTATTTTTTTAATCTGTATATATGATAACTTTATAAGGTCTTACAAGATAAATAAACGAATCTGATGCTGGAAAAATAAGAGGAGAGTGGAGGGAGGGGGGAAAAGGAAGGGAATTAAACTGTGTTATGGACATGTACCAATCTTCTAACAGTGAATGTAATCATTATGTACTGCAAACATGTACTAATAAAAGTAAAACATAAATAAATAACACAACAGAACAACAATGACAGCAGCAACAACAACAACAACGACAACAACAAAAGATAGAGTTTTGACCAGAGTATGGTTCCCTGATATTTGGGCTGCAATATAAACGGCCTCCAATTATAATATATGGTACCCTCAAACAAGCCAGAGAATACCAGAAGGCGAGAAGGAGAAGAAAGTACTGATACCATTCAACAGAAACATTACAGAGGAGGGCAGAAAGATGAGTGAACTTAGGTGAACTGCAGTGCGTAGAGCAGAGTCTGCAAAGATTCCCAATGTCGAGCTTCCATTGTCCTCTCCTAGGAAGTCAGGACTGTGACTCTCCCAGCATTGCTATGTGAAAATACACACAGAAAGGCTCACCTAAAACTTATTGTCCAGAGTTTCTACTAAGGATCAGTATGTTAGGCACATTCGAGGACCACACTACATAATGAGCTAAGTGTTTGAAGGCCCTCGTGGTTGAAGTCAGTCATAGGATCACGGACTACATACATCACACGGTTAACTCATCTGAGCAGCCTGCTCCACCCTTAGACTGTGGACATGTCCAGCCTTCCCTAAACTAGGCAAGTATGGTCACCCCGAATCATAGTATTACCACCTGGCTAGCCCAGGGCTCTGCAGAAACAAGGACTACCTCTCAGGATTGGAGGGCAAAGGCCAAACCTTCCTTTTAGACAAAGCCCAACTTTTTTCTACACGAAGTGAAATAATCTTAAAATACAAGTTAGTAACAAATTGAAGCCATCATTAGCATAAATCTGTTATTTAAGCTATTTCATTTAGACCTTATATCAATCCAGTAAAATAAAATTGTTTTATATTGCTCAAATAAATAAAATAAAGGTCACAGAGGTTAAAAATTTTCCCACAATTATGTATCCAACTAATGCCAAAATGGAACTGATCATACAGCCTACTAGTCTCTAGCCTCTAGAACTAGTTCTGTTTCCATTCTTCTGGTCAGCCTCCCACCCTCAGAGATTCAGGGGTGTCAAAGTGCATTGGCGCTCCCCCACTTTCTCACAGGACCAAAATGTAAAACAATGGTCCTTGATTAAAAAAAAAAAAAAAAAAAAAACCACCAGGAATCATTTCTGTTCATACCAAGCTTACAAATGAAATTTCTTTCATTATTCATAAAAATGATGACTTATTTGTTGCTATTAATATAAATTCATGAGAGTCAATGCAGAGTCTAAATAGGGAAGGAAAGTTAAGTTACCAGTTAAGTCGTTCAGAAGAGAAATGTAAGAATAACAATTTTGGGTTGGGGATTTAGCTCAGTGGTTAGAGTGCCTGCCTTGCAAGCACAAGGCCCCAAGTTCGATCCCCAGCACCAAAAAAAAAAAAAAAAAAAAAAAAAAGAATAACAATTTCAACTATTGTCCACAGTGATAAACCTGGAATGAGTTTAACTTGTTTCAAATGAAAAGTACTTGGAAATTCCTAGAATGTCAGCTTTTTGGCTCACAGTGTAAGACTACATGCACATTTAGATTTCAAATGAAAACTTCTGAAATAAAATATCACTAGATAAATTTAGTTCACAGTATTATTCAAATTAATCTGCACAGTGCTCAAATCCTAATATGTGACCCTGTACAAGATCAAGAATTTTCAGTTCCCCTCCTGAGTAAACACCGATTTGCATTTGTGATTAAAGGTTATGGGAATATTTAATACCAAGCTGCCTTCCCCTTTCCACTCATCACTTCCTCCCACTTACTCACTTCCAGGCAAGAACTGAAAGTTGACTCTATTTAGGGAAGTGCATCTGCAATTTTTTAAAAACTCACAATTGAAAGTCAAATATCAACACAGTTAGTCATTATTACTTTTTAGCTGAGCTTCTCCAGCACTATTACCCCACAAACGAGATTTTATGGGGTGACTGCAAACAAGATCAGCATGATGATCACGTCACCCGTCGTGAAGACCAGCAACCAACCAAAACTACAGTGATGCAAAAACAGATGCCAAAGCAAGAAGCACCAAGCTTCTGTCCGGAAGCCAAAATGTATAGCTGTGTCTGTCTGTCTGTCTGTCTCCTATCCAGTAATTAAATATTTAAGTTAACCAAAGTCACTTTTACTATACTTTTGTTCGCACATGCATTTTAGATTCCAAAATAAAAATTTTTCACACAGTACACACAAAAGATGACTTCAGATTTATGAATGAGGAGACCCCAGTTCACTCTCACACTACCAGACATGGGAAATCCATCTCAAGATGGCAGCCAGTCGGCTGTAAAGACAGAAGAAGCTACACACGGCTCAGTCCAGGCTGGACAGAGGCCCCTCACAGCATCCCCATTTGAAAAAAACAAATAGAAATCTTTTACACTTTGACCATTTCATCCTGTATAATTACAAACCATTTTTAGCTGTGATTTTTCTTAATGTGCATTACAAAAAAGAAATTGTTCAAGAGTTCTTCCTATTTTATTCTCCAAGAGATTTATTGTTTCTGTTTTTATGTTTAGGTCTTAGGGGTTGGAAAAAAAATTATGAATAAAACTCAGGCTGCACAGGAAACAATTCAAAGAATTGATGCTTGGGACCACATCCTATTAAAAGGCTTTTGCACGGCAAAAGAGATTACTAATAGAGTAGGGCGAAAAACCACAAACTGGGAGAAAATTTTTGCCAGCTGTCCCTCAGACAAAGGTCTAACATCCAGAATATATAAAGAGCTCAAAAAGATCAAACCTCCCAAATTTAAAGACCCTATCCAAAAATGGGCATCTGAAATGAATAAACATTTCTTAGATGAAGAAATAAAAATGGCAAATAAATATATGAAAAAATGTTCAACATCATTGGTCATTCGAGAGATGCAGATCAAAACAACACTAAGATACCATCTCACTCCAGAAAGAATAGATATTATCAAGAAATCAACCAATAACAAGTTCTGGCGGGGCTGCGGGGAGAAAGGAACCCTCCTCCACTGTTGGTGGGAATGCAGACTGGTCCAACCACTGTGGAAATCAGTGTGGAGATTCCTCAGAAAACTACAACTAGAGGTTCCATTTGACCCAGCTATTCCTCTGCTGGGTATCTTTCCAGAAGAATTAAAATCATCATATCACAGTGACATATGCACCACCATGTTCATAGCAGCACAATTTGTAATAGCTAAGTCTTGGAAACAACCTAAATGCCCAACAACTGATGAATGGCTAAAGAAGATGTGGTTTTTCTACACAATGGAGTACTACACCGCCATAAAAAAAGGATAAACTAGAGTTATTTGTATATAAATGGATGTTCCTTGAGAACATACTATTAAGTGAAATAAATCAGACACTTATCAGTACACATCGAATTGTTTCTCTGACATGAGAAACTATAAGTGTAAATAAGGACAAAGGGGTAGAATAGATATTATTTAAAAAAAAAGAGAGAGATAGTATTCAAAAGAGAGGAGAACTAGATAGGGAAAAGGGGGATAAAGAAGAAGGTTAAAAGAATAGTAAGATGAAAGGGGAAAAAATGGTAAAGTGTAACTACACTTGTTGCAAATAGGGAGGGGTGGGTGAATGGAAGGGAGGGGAGGGGAAGGGGGAAGAGGGGGGAAAACCAAGATGTATCATGTACAAGTACAAAATAACCATGTTGATTATGATCATTATGTATACAACGTACCATTACATGTTCTTGGTAAAAATAAAAAATTAAAAAAAAAAAGAAATTGTTAAAACTACAAGCTCCACAATTTCTGGGAGAGAAAAATTGGAAAAGATTAGTAATCCCATAAAAACATAGTGTGCCAGCTTACTTTGATGGAAGCATATGGCCCTCAAGTTACAATCCAAATATGAAAAGAAAACATGAAAAACTTCAGTAAATAAATAAAAAAGGAAAATCATATAGCAAGTGAATTGGGAAGAGAAGACTAAATTCTTTTGGTTCTCCTATTCTCTCGCAACTGAACTGAAAAAGTTGATACAAATATTCAATTAATTTGAAACTTTCCTACAACACAACATACTGAGTGGTTTCTAGAAGAAATGTAAAGGCCGAATTAAAAGAAAAAGTTTTCTGGGTATATGCTAAAATTCTCCAGAGCCTAATGTCTTTCTCTTGCGAAGGCAATTGATCCATTTTTTAAAATGAAAGAATGTCAGTTAACCGATTAGGAAAAGCAAATTTTTTTCTGTATTTGAAAGTTAATTTTTTTCCTAAATTGACACACTGGACTGTGTCAAGGCCACCGAGATCATTTCAATAACACAGTCATCCTGTATAGCAACCTTTCTTCAAAAATCTTAATCTTTCTTTTAATATACATAAAAAAATCTCATGCGGAAGGTTAAGGAAATATTAACTATTGCTGTAACCAATCAAACCCAAACATCTCAGATGGGTTCCTTTTTCACAAAACAAGTATTTTTTTTGTGTTGTTACAATGTTAATGTAAAATCTAATTGTGTGTGCGGGGAAGGAGATGTTCTGGTCGCGTGGGTCCTCTGAGGGACGCAGAGTGGCCCTTTCTATGAATTCAAACACCTCGCTCAGGGGTCTGCATGTGAGCTATGGTCAGCGTCATCCAAGCTGGAAGAGGAGCATCCTGGAAGCCAGGAAGTCAGGGACCCATGACCCAGACCTGGAGGTGGCACCTCGACTTCATCCGTGGTTCACTGGCTAGAGCAGGATCACATACTGTCACTTGAAGCAAGGGTTGATGGGAAAGGTGCTCTGGCTGCATGCAAAGGAAGAAGAAGAAATGGGCTTGGTGTGTACTAATTATTCTTTGCCATATGCTCCAGGAAAACTGTGCTCCAGGAAATTCTCATAGAAGGCACTACACATAGTCCTCATGTCCTAGGATCTACATGCTATTAATCAATACCGGCAGAGAAAATAACTAGTTAATATATTCCTTCATTCAGCATATACTTATTGAGTGTCTGCTATGGGCCAAAACCATTTAAGTCAGAAGAGAAACTAGTGGACAAAGTAAAGATCCCTTCCTACATGGAGACTGCATTTTAATTGAGAGTGATAAGACAATAAACAAAATAAACAAGTAAAGTTTCTAGGATATTAGAAGTGATTAGAATGTGGAGGAAAAAAAAGTAGAAACAGAAGAGAGGCAGAGAATGCCAGCGCAGGGGTGAGGGATATAATCTGAAGTGTGATGGTCATGACTAACAAAGAAGTGGTGGCGTGTGCCACGAGAAAACAGAGTCGAGAATTTGTTACGTGGTTTGTATTTAAATTTTCCCCAATACAACTTTATACAATCCTGGATATGATTTCACAACATATAACCACTTCCCTGAGATCTGACACCTCCATTCTTGTACCAACACAGGTGATACTCTACCACCACATAAAATATATGCAAGTACTTATCTTTCCATCTCTAATGAGTAATGCTCAATATACTTATTTTTTTATTCAGGAAAAATCATCTTGGAACTCATGTTTTCCAATTGAATTCTTTGATGCATGTGGGTACTTGGGTCAAGGGACATTAAATGTCTTGACCAATAAGGCTATACAAATGGTAAAAGCAGAAAAAGAACCCACTTAAAACAAAATTGCCTAACTTGAGAAATAATTTCAAATATGAAATCTGATAAATAATTTTAAGAATGTAGAGATTTACAAGTTCCAAATTACCTATGGCCTTGAAGCATCTATAAATTGATCCAAGACAGAGACACTGCCCATACAATTGGTCCAATAAAAATCAGTAAGCCAAGAGTCGAAATGAACTTTTTAGGGTTCTTCTAATCGAAATCCTCACTTTTCTCTCTGGCACCTGGGCATGCCCCCAACCATCCAAGCTTCCTTTGCCCATCAGGCTTTGAAGGTTTGGTTCTCATTTCCAGAGAAAAGAGACTCAATTCATTTCCAGTGGGCTTTTCAGGCTCCGTACACCACAAGATTCCATCTCCGCTAGGCGTCATGTGGTTGGTGCCATGGAACTAAAGCATAAGACCATCATAGTAAATAGAGAGAATTAACCTCTACTAGCATAAACTACCTTGATGAGATTTGTAATGCATTTATAGTGAAGTGGTTCTCAAAAGATGATGTCTTTCTTCTAAATACCCTCAAGGAGAAATAACAAGTCTCTAAAAAAGGCAGAAAATGTGTTGTTACCTTTCCTCCCCATTCTTTCCCTGGCAACAGAAGAAACAATCTGATCCTGACCTCCCAGGCCAGCTAGCTCTATGGAAGAAGAATGAAATGAGCCTAGTTTAGCTCATTGGAGTAAACAGCATGTGAATTTTACAGCTATTTAATTTTAAATTAAAATTAAAAATTCAGTTCCTCAGTCTCACTAGATACATCTTTGCATTCTGAATTCCACATGTGTCTAGTGGCTACCATACTGGACAGCAAAGAGACTTCCTTTGGGTAGTGAAATTAGTGTTGGACAGCACTGATCGAAAGCCTGGAAATAAAATGTCAAAGGCCACAGATTTAGCCAAGAGGATCCATTCCTGATCCATTCATGCCACTTGCTGCAGTGTACTGAACATCCATTTGCAGACTTTATCTCTAATGGAACTAATATTCTCACAGGACAACAACATGAGCTGAAGGATTTGATAATCAAATGCAGGTATCATTGTCTATTTTGTTATTTATAAATATAAGAACCTAGAATAGTGACTGGTACTTAGCAGAAGCATAGTAAATACATAATAAATGAATAAATGGACATAAATGATGCAACTGATTGTGCTTGTCAGCTTCCCATTACTATAATAAAATACTTGAGATAATTAATTCATTTTTAAAAATTGGTTTATTTCATTTTACAGTTGTGGAGGTTCCAGTCCATGGTTAATTATCCCATTGTTTTGGGGGCTACGAAGTGGCAACACATCATGGCAGGAGCATGTGGAAGAGCAAAAGTGCTTACATCATGAACAAGAAAGCAAAGAGAAAAAAGGAAGGAGCCGGGTCCCACAATCCCCTTCAAGATTATGTCACCAGTAACCTAAGGACCCCACAATGCCTCACATTCCAAAAGTTCCATTGCCTGCCAAAAATGCCACCCTGGGAACCAAGCCTTTAACAAGTAGGCTTTTGAGGAATGTTCAATATCAAACTATATCACTAATTATGCAATGTTCTTTACTGAACGTCTGCCATTCCCAAATTCATGTTACACCGCACCCTAATATAATACTACTAAGAGATGGAGCTTTGGGGAACGTTGAGTAGTGAGATCCTAAGGGCAGAGCCCTCAAGCATGGGATTAGTACCCTGATAAAAGAGACCCCAGAGAGTCTCTTTTCATTCTCCGCCATGTGAGGATACAATGAAAAATCAGCAGACTGCAACTGGTCGTAACCGTGGATCCCTCATGAACAGGATTGATGCCTAACAAAGGAGAACTCAGAGTCTCCTTTCTTCTGCTATATAAGGATACAATGAGAAGTCACAGTTCTGCATTTTAGAAGAGCATTCTTTTGCCAGAAGTCAACCCTGATCACAGGGTTCCAGCCTCCAGAACATGGGCGATAAACTTCTGTATGCCCAGCTGGGAAATTTCGTTATTGCAGCCCAATGACTAAGATGCAATGAGAGCATCAGAGAAGGACAGGAATAATTTTCTAGGCTTCCTTAGAGGTCAGATTAATAACTGACTAAATGTCCCAATCTGTTATGGTTTGTATCTAGATGTCCCCCCAAAGCCTCATGTGGTAAGAGATAGCTGGATCTAGAGTGTGTGATTACTAAATTGATCCATTGATCAGTTTGGCATGGTTCTGCTGGGATCAAGGATGTGAGACTAAGATTGGGGGTGTTGGGATTGGGGGTGAGAGTGCTGCCCGCCCTGGAGACAGGTAGCCTGGATGGGATGTAAGATACAGGAAGAAGCTAATTGGCTGCTTGCTTGCATTGCTTGCCTACATTCCTTGCATTCCTCACCTTACTTTGCTGCCCGTCTGCCATGCCGCCCTGCCTCGGACCCAGTGGACTATGGACTGAAACCTCTACAAACTGTGAGCTAATAAACTTTTCTTCCCCTAACTTTGGGTGTCGAGTATTCTGTCCCAGCAATGAGAGAAAAGTAACTAAAACACAATCCTAATTATTTTTCCATGGCCACCAATTTCCTGGTTACTCATTTCACATTTTGGATCCATTGACATCAAGAAAACGTGAACAGATTTGGCTGCTGTGACTGCAAAACTAGATTTGTTATAGCATGGCTGAATAAAGAGGCACATGTTCAGAAATCAGTCCTCTGTGCATCTGATTAGCATGAACTGGTTTCTAAAGCTGATGTACTCTGGAGAAACATAAAAAAAAAAGTTTCTACACCAACAAACTGGGGCTTAGAGCTTAGATCAAATTGGCCCCTATTGCAGCCACATTTGAGCAGTCAAACCCTTTATCGTTCTATTTGACACTGTTTAACAATAATGGTGTTTGTGCCTACAACATAGAAGAGCTTCTAGCAATCACTCAGAACTGTGTAAACAAAAACAAACATCTCAGTCCACCTCTGTCTCACCATGCTGTCTCCAAGGCTGCTTGATTGTGACCGAGCACACAGCCTGGGTAGAGTCAAGAACACATCAACACTACTACAAAACCTAGAGTTAGGGATGTCCAAAGTAGAAGAAAGAGGCTGGTTTGGGGAGAAAAAGAAAAAAAT
>PVJO010006110.1:0-92041 GCA_004026905.1 Hystrix cristata
GTCAGTTTCTTTAGTCATCAAGGAAATATAGAATCTGCCAAAAATGTATACACTCTTCGGGTAAAGAAAAATAGTATGATGTTTTCTCAACAGATGGTATTACCCTCATATGGGGGATCCTGGTGGAGGTCATATATCACAAGAAACCCCGTATACCGCTGGCTCTTAGAGAAGAAATTGAAAATGCATGTCCAGTAATATCAATGACCAAGATTACCCAAGCAGCAGTTTGCCGTACTAATAAATCTCTGGAAGTAATGACCACTACTTTGAGCATCTCTTGTAGTTGTAGAGGCCAAAGTTAATTTGTATTAATCTTGTGATGTCTCAATAAATTTAATATTAAAATATTTATATATAAGTTTTTCTTTTCCTGAGGTGTGTATATATTTTTGGCAGACTCTGTATAAAGGCATGTGATACCACTATGTGCTTCGAAGAGTGGCGGAGAATGAAAGCCCGCAGTCACCACTGGAAACCAGTGACCTGGCTTGCAGGCTTTCAGGGTTGGACAGGACCGTGCTGCTGGCTTTCCCGGGTCTCCAGCCTGCAGGCGACAGATTGTGAGACCTCTTAGTCTCTGCAGTTTGGTGTGTCAACCACTCTTAATAAGTCTATCTGCCTGTCTGTCTGTCTGTCTATCTACCTATCTATCCACCCATCCATCTATCCCACTGGTTCTGCTCCTCTGGAAACCCTGGCTAATATACCTCTCTATTCATGAATTCAAGGAGGACTGTTGTAACTTTCTTGAAACTTAACATTATCACACACAGTTTCTTAAATACACAGCCCATACACTGGGGCTTATTCTGCAATATTAAAGAAATCCACTTTGCTAGACGTGAGTAATTATTTCCACTTTGCTAGACGTGAGCAATCACAATACTCATTACGTAGTGACACAGGTGAGTTTCGCTGCTTTCGCATGTGCCAGCGCGTATCTGTATTTTGTCCCTCAGTTGTGTTTTGTATACAAAACATTTTGTATTTAAGGAAAAAATGGCTTATCTCTAATCAAAACAAAATCAATACAGTAAAATAACAGGTAATTTTCCACCTTTAATTTGTATCTGGAGGAACTGAATATAAAGTTATTAATTTAGTGGTTGCCTCCAAGTCACTAATGAGTCAGAAGTAAAGTCAGGAACTTAATTTCCATTTGCTGATTTTCACACCAGTATGTCTAATTTCCAAAACACTTAATAATGATACATCAGCAAAGTCACTTATAGGTAATAGCATTTCTTCAGTGCTTCTAAGTAGTTTCCTGTAGGGATAAACAAGCACGTCTATATCTATTTAATAATAATTCTAGGTTGTGCAAAATAAATAGCCTTGATATCACTATTTTTAAGCTAAAAAATATACTGACATTAATTTCACATTTGTGTGCAAGTTTATGCTATCAACACAAGAATTAGTCCCAAACCAGAATTTAAATTAATATCCCATCTTTTTTCTTATTAATAGCCAGACATCTGTGGACCTCAGTGCCCTCATTAGAGCAGATAGTTGTATTTTTATTATAAACTTAAGCATATTGACAAGAAATAACCCTGCAAAGCACTGACATTCTAGATTATTTGGATTGCCCCTGTATCAATGTAAAAGGTTGCTATGACAAAGCAGCACAAACTGAAACAGAAACTTATTTTCTCACAGTTCTGAAGCCTAGAAATCCAAGATCAAAGTGTTGGCAGGGCTGGTTCCTTCTGAAGGATGTGGAAGAACATCCATCCCTTGTTTCTTCCCTAGTACTCTAGTGGCTGCTGGATCAGGGGAGTCTGGGAGTACTGCTTGTCCACCTGCCCTCTTCTTGGGACCTAGGGATGATCCCAACTTTGGGTAGAGCCCACCTCTGGGGGACCATGCAGTGGAACATTCTGGTCTTGGCCACTGTGTGTACACCATTCTCCTGACCTTACTCCTTCCGCCAGTCCCAGCTTCTATCCAAGGTCGAACCCCTCCAGGTGAGGAAGGGCATCCCCTTCTCCAGTAGAAGGTGCAGGAGGGAGGCTAGAGGGGTACTGCGGGCCACAGGAGTCAGGAGCAGGATGCAGGCATGGGATGGAGGGCTCTGCCTCATACACTTGCCTCTTCCTAGCCCGTCCCTGGGCAAGACAGATAAATACCCAGGCCTTATGTGAGCTGCCCATGTGGACCTTCCTGCTCTCATCTCTCCTTCTGCCCCTTCTTCAAACTGAACCGAAGTTCCCCACCATCACCACCATTGCCATTCCCACTTGGGTACCACCTGCTCTTTCTGTCCACTTAGATGTCCCTCCATAACTCTGACAGCACCTCGAACTTACTTTCGCCAACACTCTTGCCCTGTAATTGCCTGACCACTTGTCAGATCCCACCCCATGCCTGGACTCTTTGAGTACAGACAGGATGTCACCTGCATTCCGCTAACTCCGGGACTCCTCTTAGGTTCAGCCATGCTCATTGACCAGTATTTACTGTTGGTGAATTAATGAATACACAGTGCCCGCAGCTGGCCTTGAGTTTGTGGCTTATGAGCACTTAGTGACTTTTGGTTTTTACTTAACGTCTTGGCTTCCCACAATTTTATTGAAACACCTTGTTTGACAAAATGTTTTCTCATTGGTAAATAGTCCAAAATTACTCTTGGGGTGTCGGAATTGGAAAGTGACTCAGAGACCATATCGGCGATAACTCCTTTGATATTTAAGTGACAAATAAGGTCCAGAGAGACAGAATGACCTATCTGAGTCCAGCCAACTTTTGACAGAGTGGAGCTTGCATCTCCATCTCTGTTCCTTGTTCATACTACCTAACTCTGTTTCAGGGGCAGCCAGAAATGCACACAGACCTCCCAAATCCACATCATGCTCCAAGAGATCCGGGCCAAAGCCATGCCACTGGCTTCTGTTGATTTCATCTGTATTCCGCAGGCTACCTTCCCTTACAATAAACTACTCAAGGTGGCATGGCAGACATATACACTTCTAATATCATTCAAATAATGCAATTCAAGCCGTTTTCTGCAACCTTCAATTCTCTGGCTTCTCCTGCCCTGGGCTCCCCTTAAAGGCTCCTATTTGTCTGTGATTCCAACAGGGAATTTCTCTACCTCTGGCATGCAGAATTACTCCCATGTGCATGTTTCTATCAATGTGCAATCAATCAGAGTTTGTTCGTTTTAAAATAGTTTTCTTTTTAAAGATCGTAAGCCATTTTGCACATTTTTTCCAAGCTCTAAGTTTTGAATTGCTAGTTCAAATCCATTGGTCACTTCAGAAGGAAATTACCAGTCTTTCTGATTGCAGATCAAGATTTCCCTTTCTTATTATAATTGCTATTATTTTATTCTGCATACAAAAGTATTCTAGTGCTATAGAATTATAAAACAACAGTTTGGCAATGAGTTTTATGTGAATTCCTGGTACGTAGCAGGGAGAAGGGACATCTGAGAAAATGGCTCTTCTAAAAAGAGCAAAAGTTGAATGGGAACCTACAATAAAATATAGATGTGACCAGAATACATTATGCTAGTGCAATAATGTGATGAAAATATTCTGCATCCCTGTGTAATATAAATGAAAGCTTAACATTTAGCAGCAACAGAAATCAATAAAAATAACACAATGTTTCTTGACAGGGGAACTTGGAAAGTAGTAGCTTTAAAAACCTTTGAATTTCTAAAATTTAGGGTGTTGACAGTTGTCCTTCTGTGGCTTAGAGCTGGATTTTAGTTTCAGCTGTAATAACAGAAGGCTGACCTGTGACCCAGTAAGCCAGAGTAGAGAATCCAGCAGAATGGAGACTTCATGAATGTAAGGCAAAGTTAGCGAAAAGGAAACAAAGTCAACTAGAACAGGGTTTCCCATTTGAAATTATTAACAGAAATTCAGCTTGTGGTGAAGGTCAGGATCACTGAGATCTAAGAAATACTGAGGTTTGTGTTAAGAAATACCATATATACTTGCTTCTCTCAATTTAAAAATTCTAATTTTAATTTTTACTTTCATTGTTCTACTAGTAATTTTTTTTTTTTTCGGTGCTGGGGATCAAACTCAGGGCCTTATGCTTGCAAGGCAAGCACTCTAACCACTGAGCTAAATCCCCAGCCCCTCTACTAGGGATTTTGAAATGTCTTTGAAATGTATTCAAGTACCTCTAGTATAATATAGCCCCACCCTGCATTTCTGTACCTTGCAAATGAGTATTTAATTTATTCAATTGATTGAACTTACTGACTGCTCCATATTCTGCAGTTTAGACCCAGATTACTCCCTAGAAATTCCAAACTCTCCCTTCAACCCAGGTGGATAGGAACACCCAGAATGCTGACTCAGTATATCTAGTAACACACTTATGTATCCCCCGAGTCATCCTTTCCCCTGCATTAGTCAGCTTTCCTGTCTCGGAGACACAATACCCAGCAACCACAACCTGGAGGAGAGGTTTAAATTGGCTCAGAGTTTCAGGGGATTCAGTCCATGCGTGGCCACCTCCACGGCAGAAAAAACATGGCAGAAGATTGTGAAGGAGCAAAGATGTTCAGTTTATGGTGGCCAGGAAGCAGACCAGGAGAACCCTGCCAAAAATAAAGGGGCAAGGGACCAGATCTAGTACCCAAGGTCATGCCTTATGACCCACCCAGATACAACCCGAAGTGTGCTTTACTAATCTCCTAGGTGGCTCCCAAGCTAATCAGTAGACACAACCAAGCTTAACCATCACAATCTTTCTCACTGTATCCTGTATTGGTGCGTGACCTCTCCATCCATTTGAATGAATAAGCCAGAAATTGGGGAGTCTTAACCCATCTCTCCTCTGCCCCTTACATAGGCAACCAATCATGATGTCCCTGAAATCAGGCCTAGTACTGGAGCTTGAGCTCCTGCCCCGTGGTATGGTGGCAAAACCCTTCTCTGACAAACTGCTTTTCATGGCACATTGAGAATGTCATGACGCACTAGAAGAAATTTTGACAAGTTTCAATTTTGAAGCTCAACACATACAAATGGTCAAGAATTCTTCAGTATAGACTTGGAGAGATTCGGAGTAACAGGCTATTAGCCCGGATGTTGATCATGGCTCACTGCTTAATAATTTGCAGGGAAACTTTATGTAAATCTATCATGAAGTGCTTCTTTTTTACCCAAATGTGCCTTCTGGTCTCATAATAAAATAAAGATTTTTGACTTACTTAGCTTTTTAAAAATGTAAATGTTGGTCGATATTTTTCCCCCTAGTATATCTCCGTGGGTTTGGAAAACTTTCACGACTTTTTGTCTTGGGAACCTGTTTTTTGTTTCACTTCACTTCATGAAGATCATACCTGAAAGGTTAGTGTAAGTGCTGTAACCGCAAACCCTTCGCAGTACCCTGCTAGTTATCTCTCTACCGAGGAGAGTCATTGTCTTGATGCTAACAAGGGATTAGCTTTGCTTGGCTTGGGACTTAAAAGGAATCACAGTCGAGTACTCTATTTGTGTAATTTCGCTCACTCATCACAGTGTATGTGAAATCGATTCACGTCGAAGTGGTTGGTTTGTTTTTTTCACTATGTAATAACCTATTGAGTATACCCCAATTTGTCCATTATAATATTGATAGACCTGCAGGTTGTTTACAGTTTAGACCTATCACAAAATACTTCTAGGAGGACTTTTCGCCCGTCTTTTGGTGAAGATATGTATATACTTTAGAAGTTGAAGTATTGATCAACCGAGTACCCAAATACTTAACCTTAATAGCTATTGTCAATTTTCTAAGCACTTGTGCCGATTGACATGCTTTGCAGTAGTGTAAGACAATTCTCATTACTCTATTTTTTCACTGACTTTTACTATTTTCTTTTTAGTATTTTTTCATCTTCACCATTCTGATGGGCAGACAGTGCAATCATGTCATGATTTTATTTTTTGTTTTCTTATTGGATGAGTTACTGAAGATATTTTCTATGTTTTAAGTTATTTGCATATCCTCTTTACTAAACTACCTGCCTCCATTTCTTGTATATTTTTAAGGGCTCTCCTTTTTCTTACTGCTTTGTACCCATTCTTTATATAGTCTACATACAGACTATATAAACAAATGGCATATAAACCAATAAACAAATGGCAAATATTCTCTCCCATAGTGTTACTTACCTTTTTACTTTATCAGTGATGTTTTCTGATATATGGTCCTTTAAAATTTTTTATATTTTTTAATTGACACATAAAAATTATATGTATTTGTTATTTCTTATTTCTCTTGTCCCTGTGTTCCTTTCCCCCTCCCCCTCCCTTGTTCCCTTTCCCATTTGGACATTTTCTTCCCTTTCCCAATATAATACATTTTAGTCTGTATTTACAAATAAGAAATGGAAGGAAAAAATGGAAACAAACCTTTTGTAGATAAGGAGGGAGGGGGGAGAGGGGAGGGAGGGGAGTGGAAAAAAAGAAGCAACAAGATATATCATGTACAGGTACAAATCCCCTATGATGAAAGTTATCACTATGTACATCTAAAATGTTCCATTAAAATAAAATAAATTTTAAAAATTACATGTATTTGTGGAGTACCATAGAAGGTTTGATACATATATTTATTGTGCAATGTTCAACTCAAGGGGAGTATATCTACCTCCTCAAATGTTTATCATTTCTTTGTGGTGAATGCATTTAGATTCTTTTCTTATAGCTTTTTTGAAACACATTTCCTCATTATTTTTGTAGTCACTCTACCATATAAAAGAACACCAGAACTTATTTCTCCTGTATAACTGTAACTTAATATCCAGTGATCAACTTTAAGTTTAAATGTGGTTCAATTTATCAATGTTTTCGTCTAAAGGTAGTACTTTTTATGTCCTGTTAGAAAAAAAAAATTGTCTACCCCAAGGCCATGGAAATATTTTCCTATGCTTTCATCTATAAACGTCATTGTTATATGTTTCAACAGGGCCACATTTTCTCTGTAGCTTTAGCTGTGGGGAAGATACTTGCAAAATAATCAGCACTAATAAATGGTATACATTTAGCCATAGTAAGAGAAGTCACATGGCACAAAGACAAATATTCTTGATTCTCTTTATGCAAAAATAAGAAGAAAAACAGCTTTAGGGGAAAAAAGAAAGAGGTGCTTCCGCTCGAGTATATTCTAGCATTGTGATCCCACAGTCCTTGCCAGTCTGTCCTTCTCTCCTGTCCTTCTCTCCTGTCCATCTCCATGCCCTGATGCTTAGCAGGCTCCAACTCCCTCCTAGAGTTGCTGATGCAAGTGTCTAGGCAGCTTCTGATCAAATCGATGCCAAAGGAGAAGAAAAGATTAAGATCACGAATGACTGTGGTACGAAGGCCTTTGCTGAGCAGTGAGACTTCCTACCAACTGCTGACGCGTCCTCCCACCTCTTTAAAGAAGGGGGATGAAGACTTGTAAATGGGATCCACTTACACTGTATAATATCTAGAGCACCCCAAAACAGGGAACATACATAATTTAAAGAAAGACAGGTCAAATATATGAACCTGTGGATTTCTCGGGGTACTGAAAGGAAAACACTGAAATAAACGCTGGGGAATTTAAAAATTGAGAGCAGGAAACACTGTGTGAAGAGCCCTTGGCACATCTTAGTATCCCTACAGAACTTCATTCAGCAATACACTCAATTTTCCCTACAAATGTGCCTTGCCACGATTTTGCAGTTGGTTCCTTTCAGATAAGAGCGCTCCTTAGAATTTCCTTTCTTGTAATCACATTTCAAAAAAAATGTTTATTTCCATGCTCTGAAAATTGATAATGTGGCCAAACTCGTCATCTATTTGTGTTTGCAAGAAATGGAGTAAGACTATTATAAAGTGTGGAAAGGGAATTATTTGCCAGCAATAACGTGAATAAATTTAGTCAATTTTTGATTGATGGCAATGTGCTGCTTGGTAAATAGGAAACCGGAGAAATGTACGTAGCTGGACTCTAACAAGCACTGTGGTGTGAACTACTATATAACACTGGTTCATCATAGGTGTGGAGGGGAAGTAACTGTTGTCACATAGTCCTAATAAAGACACTAAATCAAAGATATTTTAGTATCTTAGCGCTGATGATTAAAGTCAAGTCGTCCCCTGCATATGAGAAAAGAGATTAGTTATACAATCAAGGTGAAACTATGCCTGATAAACCATCTGACAGAAGATCTCTAAAAATTTCAACCTTAACAGGAGGAAAAAATAGGCTACGTAAATCATCAAAACATAAACAGACCTTCATTTTACGATCCTTTGGGCTTCACCTTCTGTTAAACATTTTCCTGGGCTGGAAAAAGAACATAGTAGCAAAACCTGCCCCTTCCTAATGCCTGCATGGAGGTGTAATCTTGAGAATATTCAGCACCAACCACAGAGGAGTCTGACCAGCGCTGTGGGCCATGCCTGACTGGTCATCAGAGGGTGGTCCCCGGACACCAGGACCAGAGACATCCACCTGCTCGTTTTCTTCACGACAGTGCCCGCAGAGTTCAGAGTCGGGACGGTGGCACCTGGTCTGAGTTTTTCTGCCTGAACTCAGGCCAACCTTTCTGAATTCTGAGTGTCTTAAATACATTTCCTCACCACCTGCTACTTTGTGGTATTAACTTGAAGCAGAAAGAAAAACCCAGAAGCAAAGGCAAGATTGAGTGCATGGTTTTAAACTGTGATTCTCAGAGCCATTTTAAGTATGATGTGTAGAGGTCCCCTGTAATATGGCATCTTTCCAAAGAAGTAATTCTAATTTCCAAAGACCAGTTCAAAATAGCCTTTATTTTTTATTTATTTCTTATTACTACAAGTTTACAGTATATAATGATTACCTTCCTCATGGGGAGTTGGTCCATGTATATAACATCTCAATTCTTCCTTCATCATCCCCTTCTCCTCCTCTCCTCCCCTCCTTCTCTCTCCCTCCATCTCTTGATCCCCTTCCCATTTGAGAAAGATCTGTCTCCCTGCTTCCTATTATCTATCTTTTATTTTCCTCTTTATTTATAATCTGGGTATCCCATATAAGAGGAACCACACGATATTTAAGCTTGTGTGTCTGATTTATTTCACTTAACATTATGGTCTCTGGGTGCATCCATTTTCCTACAGATGACTCGTTTATCTTTCTTTATGGCAGAGTAGAAACTATTTTCCTGATTTTCAGAACTTCAAATACAAATTATGATGTTAGAATAATAAATCTAAACTCTGTTAGTCTATTCTAATGTGGCTAGAATGTGTATTCACCTGTTGGGCACTTTGTCTCTTCCCTCCCAGCAGGCTGAACTCTTCACAATGACGAGGTTTGTGTAAATGCCTTGCCTCCCTAATGAACCTATTAATTACCGCTACTCAGACCAAAGCTCTCTTCTCCCCACACACTCTGAAAGTCTCTTTTCTCCTTTGGCTCCCTCCTCTGAGAAATGCTCCTCGTCCTCGGCTCTCTCTGTCTCCTCGCAGCCCACAGCACCCAAGGCCCTTGGCCCTGAACCGCACTGTTCAGGGTTTGTCTGTCTTCCCCACTGAACCCCATGGAGGCTGGGCATCTACCTGATAGTTTTGCCTTCACCTCTGGTGTCTCTTGTCACATGGTTTATTTATCAACACACGGCACACATAAGAAATTTCACCAAGACTTGGCATTAGCTGGTGTGAAGGTGAATGTCATGTGCCAGGTAGACTAGGCTGTGCGTGACTGTTTGGACAGACACAACTCTAGATGTTGTGCTGAAGGTGTTTTACAAATGATTAACATTTACATCAATAGGTTTGGAGTCAAGCAGGGTACACTCCATATTGAAGTGGGCTTCATATAATCAGATAAGGGCCTGAGGAGCAAAACTGAGGATTTCCAAAGGAGGAGGAAGATCCCTCAGGACTGCAGGCAGACCCTGCCTGAGCTGCCATGACTTCTAACCTTCCAGCGGCCACCATCACATGACCCAGCTCCTTTAAAATCACCTCTATATTCGATGCCTCATAACTCCTCAAACTGAGGACATCTCAGAAAGAACTTCTGCCCCCCCTCACAGATGACATCCCCTGCTGTACACTGACCTTACCACCTCTTTGGGCCCACCAGCCCGAAACAAGGGGTCTGTTCAACATACTCATCTATTCATTTTCAATATCAGTCTGCCCCCATGTCCTGCCTCCCAAATACCTCACGAATCCATTTGGTTTTCTTTATGGTTATCAGAACCTTTTTGATCCGAACAATCATCAATGTCCGTGACTTCCTGGAGGTGTCCTTCACTTGTACTTCCGTCCTCCGGCCAGTTCTCCACACCTAGCCATAATCACCTTCTCTAGAAAGGGTACTTTCCTGCTGGTCTGCAGGAAAGGATCAGAGTTATCACCATGGCATCCACAGCCAGCCAGCCTGGCAAGCTCGGGCTGCCACCCACCCGCACAGTCCTGACCTGTGTGCGCCTTCTGTCTCTGTCTCATTTCCTCAGTCCTTGCAAGTGCTCTGTGCCACTGCTACTTGGTCCAAGTGTTTCTTTTCATCACAAAACCTCTCCCCTCCCTTTCCCCACCCTCCACTCTCAATCATCACGGCTTCACGTCCTTCTGTGATTGGCCCACGTAGCTTTCCTTCTTAGCACTTACCGGAACTACAACTCTCTGGTCATTCACTAAAATATTTGATTCGTAGACGACCCCACTGTAAACTCCAGCATGCGCACACAGCATCCGGACTGAGCACGGGATTAGAAAGTCTAGGGTTATCATTCTCATTTAATGATTTTTTAAAACAAAGCTTTAGTGTGGTTTTCTACACACATTAAACTTAAGATACATAAGTTTAGTAGCCATCAGAACTTGAACATGATCACAGGCCTTTTGATTCCAAGTAAGTGATCACGCTCTTGCGTTTTCCTGCCTCCCCCTTCTCACGTGGCACAGAAGTTACCAATTTCAGAAACACCACACCTACCCTTCTGTCACATCCAAGGACTATTACTCATGTCTATAAATATTCTTTATTAATTCATGAAAACATCATTAAAATACATCGGTCATACAAATGCCATTCATAGAGATTCATCAGCTCAATTTTTCTGAGTACCAGGATTAGTGTTTCCCCTTAACTACTCATAAGGTAGTTGAAGTGCTTTTCTCTACTACTATTCTGTACAGAGAAGATGCAGAGCATAATTGCTGAGTATTAGTTTTCTGATGTAGTTTTTTATTATTTAGCTTGCATTCCAAATAAAGGCTAAAGATTCAAAACTCGCATGTAAATACACAGATTTACTGCTGTGTTCTCTGACTCTCTGATCACAAGGGAAAAGGATGTAGCCTTTGAAGAGAAGGTAGATAATCCCACGAAATACCACAGGTGAGAAGGTAGCCTGCGTCTGTGAGTACAGCCTCTGGTTACTCTGCAATGGCTTTCATGGCGCCAGATGGAGCAGGCCTGGTGGATCATCCCAGAAGGCTCATGCACAGTGTTCCTTCCTAGAAAAGGATTAATTACTGATATTTCTTGGCTGCTGCATGTAATTGCTTCTGTGGGTTTCATAGAGCTAGGAGAGTATTGGATCCCCATTGGTGCGAGCAGAGCCATGGATCAGTGTGAGGACAGCACTTTTGCACCTAGACCCTTGTCCCCACCAAGCCCTTGGGTTAATTCATGGCTTGGACCCTCCATCCTGCTGGCCACCCGGAGTGAGATGCCACCGACTCTGCTCCTGACTTCCCTATAGCGCCAAGCTTATGCTTTCACTCACTTTGTTGCTTGCTACCTTCAAAAAGTCTTCCTCTTTTTCATTCTGTGTCTTTCCTTATCTTAAAGAACCTCAGTTCTTTACCCAGTATGAAAATGGATGAAGCCCATTTTTATGGCCCAGAAGATTCCTGTTTTTCCCAAATCTTACTGCCAAGAAGTCAAATAATATTCTACATGTATTTCAATGACACATATGACAGTACTATCCGGTATTAAAAATAATGTATGAAATAAGTGCGGCATTTTAAAGCTTTAAGCATTAAAATAGACCCATTAAAAATTTCACATGAAGCTACAAACCTAAGAACATCCTTGTCTATATCAGACCAGACGAGTCAAGTCATGGTGGATGTGACTGAGGGGCGTCAGGAGCACCGAATGGGTCAAACCTCCAAACTTCACGCTCTGGTCCAGCTCTCACAGATGCACTGACTCATCGGGAAAATTATAATTTGAAGAGTGTTCGAACGGTTGCTTTAAAACATCTTGTGTGGCTATGACAAGAGAGTCCAGCTCTATGGAGAATCGCTCCTGGGCTGCAGGCAGCGTGAAAGTGAGACTCGAATCGAGATCCAAGTAATGACTGGTGATTTGTACTTCTTCTGGGAAGTGTCTAATCATTTCAGTTGCCTGTTTGGGATTGAGTCTTTTATTCTGGGAGGAGTCTGATTTTTTTTGAGTTGTTCATATATTTTATATACTAGTCCTCCGTCTGAGGTATAGTTGGCAAAAAATTTTTCCCGTTCCATAAGTTGTCTCTTCACTGAGTTGTGAAGGAACATAACAGGAAATGCTGTGCAGAACTGACCATTAGGAAACTGCAAATTAAAAAAAAAAAAAAAGAAAAATGCAAATTAAAATGGCACTAAGTTTCCACCTTACTCCGGAAAGAATGGCCATCCTTGAGGAATCAAATAATAACAAAAATCAGAGAGGCCACGTGGTAAAAGGGACATTTCTCCATCGTCGGTGGGAATGTACAACCACTATGGAAATCAGTATGAAGAGTCCACAAAAAACAAAAACTAGAAGTTCCATTTGTCCCAGATATTCCTCTTCTAGTTGTCTTTCAAAAAGACTTAAAGACATCTTATTAGAGCGATATATGCATAGCCATGTTTCTAGCAGCACAATTCATAATAGCTAAAGCTTGGAAGAGGCCTATGTGTCTGTCAACAGATGAACGTATAAAAAATGGGGGATTTAAACACAATGGAGTGCTACTTTTCTAGGAAGAAGAATAACTATGAGTCATGTATGGGAAAATGTATGCACCTGGAGACCAGAATGTTAAGTGAAATAAGTCAGACACATGAGCTTAGGTATCCCATGGTTTCTCTTCTATAAGAAACCTAAAATGTAATAAAGAGAAAAATAAAAGCTAGCTAATAGGAAGTGGGGCAATAGATCTTTTTTCAAATGGGAAGGGGGTCATGAGATGGAGGGAGAGCGAAAGGAAGAGAGGGATAGACAACGCAAAAGAATTGAGGCATGTTGTACATGTACCAATGCCACACAAGGAATGTAAACATTAGGTACTACAAACACGGACTAATAATAAAAACTGAAAAAAAAAAATATAATCTAAAAATGTCCACTAGCTTAGCAAAGAAAAGTCAGAGTCCAAAGCTTGGCCATTCAGGGTAAGCAGGTTATGGTGGCGTATGAATGGTAACTGAATCCCATGTCTGTTTATGGTTTTTAGAAACTTTGATGACTCCAAATGTCTATGTTGTCCTAAAATTAATTTGTTGCAACCTAATTTCCAGTGTTTTCCTATTAAGAGGCAGGACACTGATGTATTTATTTAGGTGCTGGGCACACAACCCAGGGCCTCGTGCATGCTAAACATGTGATCTACAGTGACCAGTACCGAGTGGTACTCTCAGCCCCGGAGGGAGGCAGGCAGTTAGGAGGTGATTAGGTGAGTGCGATTAATGTCCTTCTAAAACCCCCCGGGAGCTCATTTTCTCCTTCCACCATGTGAGGACACCACAAAAGCCCCCTTGAGAAGGAACTGGGCAAAGAAGAGCAATGCAAGGGTAGGTAAAGAAGGGAGCCAGAGACCAGAGGAACTGGAAGTTTCTTTGCATGTAAACGCATACTCGTAGCCAAAATGAAATACCTTGTAAGTTGAGCTGAAACAAAAAGTTACTACTTTGCAGTTTTGTTTTAAAGAAAAGAGGCTCTAAGATGTGGTGAAATTTATATTGCACCAGCTTAAGTCACCTTTTAAACAAAATTTTACTTCTCACTCCCATAAGAATATTTATTTAGTGCTTTATCTTACCTTAATATAAATTCTGTGCAATGTGATTTTATGCACACACATAATTTTTTGAAATACAATCTTGATTTTAAACAGTCATGCTTTTAAAGGGTAAGATAACATCTGCAATCACACACAAAAAATTGGTTAGTTTATTTTTACCAAGTCGGGTTGAAGCATCATGTCTTATCAAACCAAAATGGAGCATCCTTCACATGATAGCTATATCAATAATTCTGTATTGGGAAAATTCCCAAGTTCACTTTATCACTGCATTACTCAGAGTGCAGCAGACATCTGTTCTCCTGAATGCCTTTCTCTCCTGGCTTGTCCTTTACTTTTAACTTGGTAATGATCTTCTTTGACACAATGAAGGATAAAAAGACAGTCAACTCTACTGAGATGTTCCTTTATGGTTTTCACCTATAAGAACATACTTAGAAGGTTTTATCCCACCCCTCAAAAGTACAGCCAACTCTATTAATTTTAGAATGTCTTCTGGGTCTGTGCTCTTTCTCTGTTTCATGCTACAGTCTGCAAAGCCTGCCTTCAAGACAGCGTTTCAATGCAGTGTGAATCTAGAAACGCATCTGCTGTGGAGGACATTGCTACCTCCACATCTCCAGCTGGTTTTAGCGGGTCTCAGGCGGGTCCATGTGCCATGGCAAACAGTCACAGTGTTGATCACCAGGTCCTTACAGAGCAACGGCAGGGAAAATGGACCAGGGAAAGGAAAACTGACTCAGTCCCTATTCAGGGGAAGAAACAGTTAAGTACGGAAGTCAAACAAAAATGCATGCGATGTATTTTGTGAAAGTACATCTATTGTGAGTTGAACTATATGCTCCCAAACAGTAGGGGAACTACAGTCTCATTTGAAAATAGGGGCTTTGCAATGTGATTCGATGAAGTCAGGGTCATAGTGCATTAGAGCAGGTCCTAAATCTGGTAACTGCTACCTTTATTAGAGAAAGGAAAGGGGATTTTGGACACAGGGTTGCAGAGCACACACATAAAGGCAAGAGACCGCCAGAAGAAAACGCTGCTTCCTCAATCTGTGAAACACCAGAAGCTGCAGGAGGCAAGGAGAGCCCTTCTCTAGAGACCCTAGAAAGAAGGCCGCCCTATCAATGCCTTGATTTTGTATTTCTGGACTCTAGAACTGTGAGAGAACAAATTTCTGTTAGTTGGAGCCACTTAGTTTGTGCTACTTTGTTATGGTAGAAATTAATAGAACATTCCTTGCTCCCATTTAACGATTTGCCAAGTATTTTAAATTTTTTAAAGGATGCATCTGAGTGCTCTATGCTGAGCCTCTAATAGGATTGAGAGGACTCTGTCAAGGTGGCAGGGCAGATTCAAACTTCGTAACCCTTGCTGCTGCAGATGCTGAGCAAAGACCAAGCACAGAAGTAGAAAAATTAAAATCACAAGAAGACACGTGTAATGCAAAGTACAAAATAAACAGCTCAGAACAGAAAGTAAGAGTACAATCTGATGTGGCTAGAGTTATTAGGACCCATTTTATCAGTCTCCAGGGATGACTTCTAAAGCCCAGAACTACTGAAAGATAAGAAGCTTGCACTGTTTGAGTCACAGTGTTGGTGATGTTTATTGTAACAGCAATAGAGCAGGCTCTGTCTCGCCACATAGCAAAGGAGACTGAACACAATTGCAATTAAGCACCTACAGGGACTGGTCTTCTAGTGTCACAGAGGCAGGGACATGAATACGATCTGAGCAAAGCCACTCACTGGCTCTGGAGATGAATTGGTGTGACGCCGACAGCTTCCGAAGCAGTAACTCCACTTGGTCATTAGGATGCTTGGTTAGAAAGGGGACCAGAGGGCATCAGGAAGAATCGAGGGAGGCAACTGCAAAATCCACAGACAGGGTAAGTGGAAAAGAGAGGGAACAAGAAAGAAAACGGCCAGAATGAACCCAACCCAAACAAACAAACAAACAAATTCTACACGAAATATGCTTCCAAACTGAGATTCTAAAACCAGATGAAGCAATTTAACGCTGAGAAGATAGCCAGCACACCTGGCAGTCTAAATAGACATTCGCTTCTGGTGGCGTTCATTTTATAGAGCTAAAAAAGGATCCTGAAGTACAAGAAATCAAGAATGAAATAATATAGTCATTAATACGAAACACACAGTATACAAAGATAAACTCAAGGATGGTCAGAACTGAAAAGCAACTCGTAAAAGGACTCAGCAAAATAGCAGGTAGCCCTGAAGAACAAAATCCCTTAACATCAGTCCCTAGGAGAATATAAGGGTATTTCTACATGCGTAGGTTTGCTGTCTAGTTTTAATTTTACAGAACCAAATATGATAGAGCCTAACACTGATGCTTTTCCTATTTCATAAAAAATTCTTCCTTCTATAAGAACACATTGTTCTCAAAAGACAGACGTTGGATTTGGGAATTTGCAGTCATGACTGGTGCGAAATTTGAAACTCCTTAACTCTAACACACAGCAAAGGACAGACTGGAATGTTGAAACTTACAAGACAAGAAGGATCTCCTGTCTTTCTACTAGTTCTTCATGCCCACCCTGAGACCATGAGCGAGCGGTGCATGAGCTGCTGACCAAGTGAAAAGCAGGGGAGAGTTGTAAGTGAAGAAACAAAAGACTGAAAATGACAGAGAACCCAGCAGTAAAAATATAGCACTCTGAAAACCGTCTCAGTTACACCAGCAGCGTGAGTACGGAGACTCATTCATTTAAAAGATTCGTTTTTTCCCCAACAGCCAATTATGTCATAGCTCCTCCTGAGAACCCAGTAAACAAATTATCTTGGAGGGAACTGTGCTTGTTGGATTGTGCAGCCTAATAAGGCCTCAGTGCCACCCTTACGCTCAGAGTCCCAACATGCCTCACAGGAGAATGTCTTGGATACACTCCGATAAATTAATTTTCTAATTCTAGCTCAGCCACCAGCTAATTTGATTTCTTTGGATTAATGATGCTACATCTGAAAAGGTTCGGATTAGACTAGATATTCTTTGCATTACATCTCCTTTAGTCCTGTAACTTTTATTATTCATTTTTATAGTGATGTTAGAATATTCTACCTCCTGAAGCCTTCTGTGTATGATTTATAAGAATATGGATCAAAAAAGAAGGACATAGAAAAAGTCACAAAATAAACTACAATTAAAATAATGGATTATTAATGTTCTAGCCATCCCACACCATATATCCTCAGATAAGACAGGAAAAGTATAGGTTTCCGATTATTATTAACGACTGAAGGCTACCCACCTGCAAGAAATTTTCAATAACTGTATATAAACTACATACTCTAAGCTATCTCAAGGAATAGAAAAGCAAGTTTTAGTTTGGGGTAAGTTTTAAATATTGTTGTGTTGTTTCACCTTCATCAATATAAATTGAAAACAGATCCATCTAGTTCACTTCGAGAACCTAGTAATGGATTTGGAAAGCCAATTCCAGGTCTCCCTGGCGTTGAGCAAAAAATAAAGCGTGAATGGTCTTCTGTCAGTGGAGCTGAAGTATAGAACAGAATTTTGATTCACTATAAAAACTGAGTGCTAAGTCACACAGGTACGTGGGCTCCAAAGACTATGTGTCACCAGGCTCAAGGAGCGCTGGAGGAAAAGCTGGAAATTTTGCTATAGTTTCAGAAAAATGAGAAGTAAAGAACGTAGAAAATAGGGAGATGGGTCTTTTGCAAAAGGAAAGGGGACCAAGAAATGGAGAGAGGGAAGGGGAAAAGGAATTAAGACGTGTTGTGCACGTGTACCAATTCCCCATGAGGAATGTAACCATCTGTACTGCGAACATGTACTAATAAAAAATATAAATTTTAAAAAAAAATTTTTAAAGAATATGGGATAACTAAGGATAAAACGCGTTAGAATTGGTCGATCAACTCTTAAAGTGAAAGGCAGTCTGATTACTGACTGAATTCTGAGCATATGGATTTTCGTACAACAGTATTCAGCTTTGCATAAGTACATATTGCATTCATAGCCAAAAAAATATTTTCCAGTTATTTATTATTGTATACTATGTTGCCCCAAAGAAGTAGTTTACAACAATAATAATTTATGTTCCCCACGAGTCCGGTATTGATTAGAGTCATCCAGAAAGTTCTCCTCAGGTGCTTTCCATGGCCCTGGGCAGATGCTGGTTGAGGCTGGGATCCCTTTGAAGGCTTCTCCGCTCCCACATTTGATGCCCAGGTTGGGCAGACTCCACTGTCTGGGGCCTGGTGTCTGGCGCTCTGAGGGCATCTCTCTCCATCCTTATGTACTCACTGCAAGTGGTCTCACTGCATGGCAGCCGTAGAGTAGCCAGACTTGTTATGTACAGCCCAAAGGCCCCCAGAGTGCGGCTCACGAGAGACACCATCACAAGCCTCATGGCCCGGCCTGACTTCGTTCAGAAGTCACGAGTATTACTTCTGCCAAATTCTCTTCCTGGTGGCAGTCACCCAGGGAATGAGAATTTCCCTTCTTGATAAGCACATGGCAAAGCTCTGGAAGAGCACATTGGACAGGAAATTCTGCTGAAGCCATTTTTAGGTAAAAGAGTCTGCCACCAGCTAGTTGGGATAAGACTCCAATTATATTAAGAAATAATTTCCAATTTAATGGGGAAAAATAGACTTTGGCACTATGTTAATTTCTTTTTGGCACCGTGAAGAATTGCCACAAACTCAGTAGCTTAACACAACAAAATTTCATTCGGTTCTGCCGAGGTCCAGCAGTCAGGTGTGGGTCTAAAACCAGTGTGTCTTCGGGGCTACGCTCCTTTCTGGAAGCTGCAGAGGAAACAGGGTTTGGCTTCAGATTATTGTCGGAAGTTCTTTGCTGTTGTGGGACTGAGGTTCCCCCTCATTGCTCACTGTCACTGAGCTCCCCCCGAATTCCTTGGCTCCTGGCTCCCTCCTCCGTCTTCAAACCAAGCAACAGCAGACCAAGCTCGCTCTAACACGTCATGCTCCTGCCTTTCTTCCCTCTCTGGCTCCCCTGATGGAAAGAAATTCCCTGCTTTTAAGGGCCAGTGTGATTAGATTGAGCCCTCTTGAAAATCCTGGGTACTCTCCCTATCTCCATCTGTGGAGTTCCTTTTGTCAAATAAGGCGGCTCAAGCTTGTCTAGGACTCAAACTTGTCTGGGAACTATCGTCCTGCTTACTGCAAGTGTAATGTGTTTGACGGAAAAGAGGCTGTCATTGTACACCTCTAGGAGACTGAAACAGCAGGATTGTAAATTCTAGCCCACCCTGGGAAACTCAGCGGACCTTGTCTCAAAATTTAAAATAAAATAAGGCTGGAGATGTAGCTAGCTCAGTATAAAGCCCCTGAGTTTAATCCCCAATACCTCAGGGAAGGGGAGGCTGTCTGGCAATGGAATTTTAAATATTTGGTGTGAAGATCTGACGATTCAGGCTATTCTGTGAAGTGTGCGCACCTCCATTAAGCACGTGTATTTAAACAAGCGATTCCCCTTCCCACACGTGGTCAGGAGCACACGATTACCAAGTGCATGCCCTCAGGACCATGAGCCTTTTCTCAGGTGAAAGGCTACTCGCTTTTCTCACTAAAATTAGTTTAAATTCTTTTATAGGCCATCGTAATAAAGTCTCCCTGGTTTCTAAACCCTAACTAATCCAGCAGGAACAAATTAGAAGTGGCAAATACCAGTCGACAATGACAAGTGACATCTGTCAAAAAAGAAGCAATTAAAAGAAATACAAAAGTGTAACACCTGCCACTCTTGCCTACGTAGCAGTTGAAACTCAACTGTTACGTGGGCAGACATTGCTGCACTAGTCAGCGTGTCCATACATCATTGGGAAATGAGTAAGTTGTATTTAGAATATTATTTTTCTGAATTTATAATATAAAAAATTAATATCCTTAGAAAAGTCTAATTAAAAAAATTACAAAGTGACGTGCAGCGTAGTGGATATGTTGGCAAATGAGGCTGTTTCCCTTGTGCTCGCTGAGGAGGGAACCGGCCGTGACAGCGCCCTCTGTGGAAGTGTGTGCTTTGCGAGTCAGAGCCTCCCATCCCGGGGCAGACCTGTGGGTGAGGACAGGAGGCTGAAGCGACTCCTCAAGAGAAGCTAGGCCGGGCAACACTGGCTTGGCTCGGTCAGCTTTGAGGTTCCGGCCAGCTCCCTGCAGAGAACCCAGGCACCCTCTCAGCTGAGAGTAGCCTGGCCTCTTAGTCCCTTTCCTCATTGCTGCGACAGAATACCCAACGCCTGGAGCTTAAAGGAGAGGTTGTTTCACCTCACTTTCTCAGTCCTCTGTCGACTGGCTTGGAGACAGAAACAGCATGGTGGAAGGAACTAAGTGGAGGAAAATTGCTCACATCATGGAAACTAGGAAGCAGAGAGCAAGATACAGCCTTCCAGGTCAGCTGCCAGTGACCTGCCTCTAGCCAGGCTCCACCTCCCAACGTCAAGTCAGCTATGAATCTGTTGCTAGACCGAACCACTGATGAGTATAGCACCCTTGAGATCCAGTCACCTTCCAAATACGCGTGAGACTATTGTGGGACAACTCACATCTAAACCATAACACCTGGCATCTTCCCAATTGTTTCACTTTAAAATTTACTTTAGTCTAACCCTGTGGCAGTGAAGTTCTCTTTCTGGAGACCAAATAATTCATCACTAAGATAAATTGGCAAAATCTCCATCATCTGAAAAACAGACCAGCTATCCAAAAGGATCGATCCTCCAATGGCTCCAGATGGCTGTCAAATTGTATATTTTGTGTGGTTTACCAAAGTGCGTTTTGTTCAATATGAATGTATTTCAAAAAACCATCCAAACTTTAATTAGAACAATATGGTTCCCCATCTCAATAACTAGCTTTTCATAAAACAGATGTCTGTAATTTTATTTCAAAGATGATCCAATAAGGGAATTTGATCAGAATGTGTTGAAATACAGTGTTTTTCAAATAATGTGCTTATAATTGGTTTTAATATGTCTCAACACACACCTTTCTCAAGCTGAGAAATTAAATCACTGCAGGAATTATAGATTTCAAAGAAAGCCCAATAATGTTTTCTTATCAGGAAATCTATATTTTTTGTAAAAAAAAAAAAATCACAGTAGCATTGTAGACAATAGGTTTTATTCCTGGAAAAAGTCATTAGTATGATTAAAATTTCAGAATTTTGAAATTCAGTGATTTTTATCAGTTAGGGTCAAAGTAGGAATATAGAAACTGTCCCACGCAATTCAATAGAGGGAAATTAATATGTAGGGCCAGTAACAATAGTGTTGGAAGACCCAACAGGCAAACAGGGACAGAGGTAAATGGAGATTTAGTAAGAGAGGCTGTGTTTGTGCAATACACCACAGGGTTATAGACAACACGGAAGAGGTCGGGACCACCCAGCCAGGGAAGAGCTAGAATCATTATTAAAGAGACACGACTAGAGCTGAAGACTCCCACACTAAGTGGAGGGCAGGAGGGAGACATTCATGGCTTTTTCACTGGCTGCTGTTTATTGGAAACCAGTACTGGCAATGGAGCCGGTCAGGATAATTTGCTGTCAACTGAACAGTCCACAGAAGAGCTGGAGAAGTTTCCAGGGTCAAAGGAAGAGCCTCATAATGATTATGCAGATGTTTATCCCTTAAAAATGCATCACAATACGTGGAGTGACAGAAGTAATTGCTAACTACCCCCAAATGTTGGTATCCTATATAAATAAAGATTGCGTAAGATATACATAATAATCCAAAAGTTTAAAAGAGAAATCAACAAATATTGCATGTACCTTATTGCTAGCCCTAATAACCTGTTCTGTGAGTAAATATATTACAGATTGTCACGATGATTATATTTGTCTTTAGTCATTGCATATTAAAAATTATAACTGGTATTGATGAAATACGGTAGAAAACATTGTGGTCACCTTCCAAAACCGCTCCTCTCTCTTTCTTTGTTGTGTAGCCCTTATGATTCTAATGGGCATGACCCTGCCCTGTCTAGAGAGTTGCGTCATGATACACCTAAGCCATTCTGGGAAATCCTGTCTATCTTACAAGAGTGACTGGGGATAGCCAGCCACCCAGGCACAAGCTAATGAGCGTATGACATTCACTTGGCTGTAGAATCTGTGGGAGGATGACCCATTAAAATGTTATTCAATAACTGTAAAAATGAAGTTCTATTTTCCTACACTCAGAGGTGAGTGAGTTATTATGGTGCGTGAATTCTTTCTTCTAGTTATTCTTTTTTTTTTTTTTTTTTTTTTTTTTTTTGGTGCTGAGGATCGAACTCAGGGCCTTGCACTTGCAAGACAAGCACTCTAACCACTGAGCTAAATCCTCTTCTATTTATTCTGACACCGCAAGAGTACTCAGCATGGAAACAAAGCCCGCCATGCTCCCAGTACTTAGAGGAGGTCAAAACAGCTGGATCATAGAAAAGTGAATACAGAACGCATCAAACCATTATTTCCGTACAGATCCGAATCCCATAACTTCCATATATTTCAGATGTGTTTCCATAAATGCCCCAAATTCTTTAAACTAATTACAGCTTGGTTTTTGTTTGTCTTCTGGTAGTTTGTTACTAGTAACCAACACCAAAATGGTAGGGTTATGGCTACATATTTCACATGAACACTCTTACTAAATTCTACCAAAAGTCCAAGGAAGTAGTTTTTGTTACTGCTTCCATTTTATATTTGAGGAGAATTAGGAATGCAACTTGCCTGAATTCCTAGTTTGTGAAGAGTAGATGGTTTAGCTCTGGCCCATCTATCTTCAGAGCATGCGCTCTTAGCCACACATCATAAATTTCCCATGACACCTGGCTACACCAAAATATTTCTTTAACAGACAGCCCCATTGGCCTTTCACTTTGAGAGACACATTATAAATCCCAAAACAGGAATATCGAAGGCAGGTTAGAGAATATTTGAAAGTATATAGTCAAATCAAGTTACACTAATTACATAACCAAATTTAGAAGCTTTTACCGAAGCAAATCACTCAGTTTATCCATAAACGATTTTCTTTTTCAGTACTGGTGACTGAACCTAGGATCTTCAACTGAGCTATGTCCCCGGCCCTTGTTTTGTTTTATTTTTCATTTTAAGACAGCTTCTCACTGAGTTGTTAAATTTTCCAGTCTGGGCTCAAGCTTAAAATCCTGCCTCAATCTCCCACAGTGCTGGAATTACAAGCATGCTCCATGTCCAGCTCTATGAATCACTGTGACCATAAATCTTTAAAATATTTTTAAGGAAAGGTAAGAAAAAAGGGAATCAACAGAGTATTCTGTGTTGTTTGGAAAACTAGGGGAAAATGTTGACTTTAACTAGAAAATATGAGCATCATGAAATACAGGGTTCCCCAAGAGCATGATTTATCAGTTTAGACTGGTTTTCTCAACAGATCTCAGTAGATGTAGTTGAAAGTCATTCCTATCTACGTCTTTTTAGCAAAAATACCATGTATATTATTCATATATGCACATGTAATTCTATATATCCATGATAAGTATGTATACACATATCATTCATGTGTAGCATATATAGTTATGTCATTATACATTAATGTTTACTGTATGTTTTATGTGTGTGTGTATGTGGTTTGAGATACATATCAAACTTTATCCTTACCCTATATGTGTGTGTATATGTGTATGAATTGCATTGCTGTTCTTATACTCTCATTCACAATGAAGTAAATATAACATCTACTCATTTAGGTCTGACACTCTTGCCAAAAAGAAGCATATGCTGCTCTCCAAGGCACTCTTTGTCTGTTATAATACCAAGTGCAAGATGATTCAAACAGATGGGCTAGATTTTTTCACATTCCTGAGATACTCCCAAGCTCCCTGGCAGCAGTTAAATCCTGAGGGACCTGTGGCTGCAGAACACCCACCACAGCATTAGGTCACCCACGTGAAATCTCGCTGCTCGCATCTGAGAAAGGTACTGGAAACCATCAGCCCTTTGACACCTTCCTGGGAACAAATATGTGTTTCTCCTTGGAAAAGGTCTTGCCTGAGAAACCAGCAGAACTTAATTGTTCTGGCAAAACTTAATTGTTTTTCTTTTGACCTACTGTGGGAATTTTTGATTCTGTCATGTGTCCATTTTCCCTAAATAGAAAACACAAGGTTTACACTGAATCTTTCAAAAAAAAGAAAAAGGTAGAAGCTGCCAAGTCAATTTTGGTAAGCCTGGCCCTAAGACCAGGAAGTTCTGACAATGTATTTTCTTCTCTTTAAAGAAGCAGTAGCATTTTAAATCCTCTGAGCCCATTAAATACTATATTAGCAAGTGTTACTAAAATGAGGCCATTTCTGCCCACAGAGGTTTGGATGTATCCCAAGTCCAATTTCCTGCCTGCACCGCCCAGTCCCAAGACAGAAATGGCACCCTGAGAGTCAGCTATGTCTTGGTTAGGAAAGACTTTGAAGACCCTTCCCCATGGCATTCATGTCACAGGAAAACTTTCTGTTTACCAAACGTGTCATTTTGACAAAAGTGAATCTTCAAGGTAATTCCAGTCCTGCTTGGAGGAAGATGGTCACTGGAGGCCTGGCCTGGAAGGGTCTGTCTCCCTCCTCCTCCCTTGATCCCTCTTGGCTTCCCACTGCCCTGCCGTGAGCTGTTTCTCCTCTTCTGTGGGGCCAGCTGATTATGGACTGAAACCTTCAAAAACCATGAGCCAAAATAAACCTTTCATTCTTTAAGCTCTGAGTGTCTAGAATTGTGTCTCAGCAATGAAAAAGTAACTAAGAGAGTGAAGAAAACAAGCAACATGAAATTATTCATAGACTAAGGCATCTCAGGCTGCAGATGAAGGCTGGCACTTGAGCACAAAGAGCAGGGTCCTTGGAGTCAGCTGGTTTGACACCTGGGTTTGCTATCCACCTGTATCCGTAATGCATTGGATAAATCTTTGATCAATTTTTGCTATGCTTGGTTATTCTCAGTTTTAAAATAGGAGTAATACCTATTTCAAGGCAGTATTGTGATGAAATAAGAAAGTAAAGTAAAGCTCCTAGATCTTCTAAAATTTCTGCAAGTGGTGCTGATCAACATTAATCTCTCAGCCTCCCCCCTGCAGTCATATACCCCTCATTTCCCATAAGTCCCACCTCAAGCACAGAGCTGTATCCTCAGGGCCAAAGACTCTAAGCTCACATCCTCAGTCTCTTCCTGTGTTTGATGATACTCTCAAAATGGCACCCAAGGTTCCATACCTAAACCCTGAAGCTTGTGAATATGGCAAGATAATCACTCTCATGTGACACTCACTGAGAGGTGACGGTGTTATGATAGGGGGGTACCTTGGAGTCACCTGGGTCCTTGCAAGCTTCTGGAGAAGAGAAAGTCAGGAATGTAAAGGGTAAGAAGAGCTCAACATACTGTCGCTAGGCAGCAGTGCAGGAGCAATGAGAAGGAGTGTGAGTGGTCTAAGGGGCTGAGAGGGAGGCCCCCTACCTACAGCTGGTGAATGAGGATTGAGACCTCAGCCCTACAGCTGCAAGGAATGGGGTTCTGTGGATAATTCGAGTGAGCAGCTGTCTTAGTCCACTTATGCTGCTAGAGCAGAACACCACAGACTAGGCAGTTGTTATGGTTTGTGTCTAGATGTCCCCCAAACCCTCATGTGGTAAGAGGTAGCTGGATCTAGAGTGTGTGATTACTAAATTAGTCCACTGATTGGTTTGCCAGAGTTCCACTGGGATCAAGGATGTGACGCTAGGATTAAGGGTATTAGGATTAAGGGTGCGAGTACTGCCCACCCTAAAGCCAGGTAGCCTGGATAAGATATAAGATAAAGGAAGAAGCTGGTTAGCTGCTTGCTTGCATCCCTCACTTACCTGGCTGCCTTCTGCCTATCTGCCATGCCACACTGCTTCGGACCCAGCTGATTGTGAACCCAGACCGTGAGCTAAATAAGCTTTTCTTCTCCTAATTTGAGGTGTCTGGTATTTTGTCCCAGCAATGAGAGAAATGTAACTAAAACAGCAGTTTAGGGAGAACAGAAATATATTCCTCACAATCCTGGAGGCTGGGAAATTCAAGGTCAAGGCCAGTGTCTGGTAAGGGCTTTCTTCTGTTTCCACCATGGTGGAATGCAGAAGGCCAAGAGGAAACAAGTTTCTTCTTCGGGCTCCTTGAAAGGTGCCTAATCCCATGCATGAGCAGGAAGCCCTTGTGGCTTAGGCCCATTTTAAGGGCACCCCCCTCTTTTTTTTTTAATTCAATTTTATTTACCAAGAACGTGTATTGGTACATTATATACACAGTGATCACATTCATCATAGTTAATTTGTATCTGTACATGATATATCTTGGTTCTCTCCTTCTTTCCCACCCCTCCCTTCCACTCTTCCTCCTTCCCCTATTTATAGTAGCTTTATTTACATTTTTCCCCTTTTTCCCTTTCTTTTCTTTTTCCTTTTCTTCTTTTCCCTCTCCTCCCTTTCTAATTCTCCTCCCTATTGAATATTATCTTTCTTCTACATAGAAGTATAAGGGCCCTCTTAATGTTATCACATGGGCAAGGGCTGAATTTTGGAGGTGACCCCTTCACACTGCAGTGGCATGGTCATGGGTAATTCCTCAGAACCCAGGAAGGAAGTCGGCTTACAGACAACTGAACTTCATCCTTACCGAAGTAGAGCAGAGATTCCAGCTGAACTACAAGAAAAGAATTAATTCTTTGTGTCTCTAAGCTGCTACATATTCAGTCATATATTAAATGGCAATAGAAAAGTGATGAGAGGGATGGGAATGAGCAAATGGGGGAAAATCACCAATCAGCAATCAGTGAGGGTATGAGACCTCTTCATTATTCGTGGAACTTTCCTGTAATGTTGAAATTGCAGCAAAACAAAAACCTGCAAATAATTTAAGCATGGGGTTAAAGAAAACCCTTTGACCATTCATTGATAATGCAAACTCTTAAACCCTCCCTGAAAATGTACCTTAAAATGTAAATGGCTGGATTGTCCGCCATGTGTGCGCTGAGAACAACAAGAAGACAAGAATCCGGTGATCGTGAGAACAAATTCTCAGGTCCATTCCAGACTGTATGAGCTCAAAACAAGGCTTAACTTTTAAATTTTGGCATTAATGTCTCTTGAAAACAAAGATCTCTACCAGGTTCTCGATATAGGATGGTCATGACTTCTATCAGTGATATCATGGAGCCATGAATCTGGGGATATAGTATGGTACTAATGCTGAATATAAATCAGTAGATGAAGAAATGCGTGATAATTCCCTTGGCAATGCCAAAAACATATTTGGGTGAAGAGAAGATTATTTGTACAATAACCCAGAGAACATTTTGTATACCGCTTGTTGAGTCTATAATACAACATCTCAAAAATTAAGTGGTACGCGTAAGGTTCATGTTCTGTTGCTGTAACAAAATCCCTAACACTGAGTATTTATAAAGAAAAACCTTAACGCAGCTCACTGTTTTGGAGGCTGTTATGGGTAACATCAAGAACGATTAAAACTCTCAAGCAGTCAGAGGCTGGGCTTTTGGGAGTGGACTGGGCTGTGGGGGCACTCTAGCTGACTTGCTTTTAGGAGGGGATGCCTGCTTGGAGGTGGGTCGCTGGAGGGGTGACCTTCAAGGGTTTATCTCCATCCCCAACTCTTTCCTTTTTGCTCTGCTTCCTGGCTGCCATGACATGAGAACTTTCCTCCCCCCAGACCCTCCCACCATGTTATTTCTGCCTTAGAGCCAGCCAACTATGGACTGAACCATGAGCTAAAATAAAATCTCTTCCTGTAAGTTGTGAATACTGGATATTTTGTCCCAGAGATGAGAAAGTGGCTTAGACAGAGGCTGAAGACATAGATTGGATGACCCCATATGTTCAGCCTCTGGAAAAGGCCTGAGTTAAGTCACTCCTCAATACTAGGCATAACTCCTTCCAAGGGCATTGTTCCCAGTTCCCGCCACTGGGCACCACCTCTGTAGGGTCCCACAGCCTCTCCGCACTGTGATCCTGGGGACTATCTTCCAGCGCAAGGGCCTGGGAGAGGAGACACCCAGCCAAACCGTAGCAGCACAATAACGCTAATTCCTAGTAGCACCTCTAAATAAAATAAAACAAACATGGATAAGCAGAATCTGCTTACCATTGATTTCTTTGCTTTGCATTTGCTGGGAAACATATTTGAGGAAGCCTAAAAATAACTCAAACGTTGCTCAAGTTATGTTTTAAAATATCTTCCAGGTCAATTTTCTCTATTTTCCCTGTCAGTTCCCTCAGTTCTGCATTTTTCATTAAGCTTATTGGATGAACTTTCATCCCTTTACCTTCTGTCAGTAGCAGCCTAAGATATTCTGACATTGATTTTCAACATCAATTTCGGTGTGATGTCATCTTCGATGCACTGTGGGACTTCGGCATGTCTTCTTGTTCTCTCCCTCTTTTCCCCAAGCTCATTTGAATTCCTGTATCTCCTGACATGTGGGAACATTATGCTACTATAAAGCATTTTCAGACAAGAGAAAATCAGACTTTATTTGTGCTCCATTGCTCCTCTGTCCACGGGAAACCAGCTCTTTGGCTTTTAATAACTCACCAGTAACCTCAGGACCGAACCCAGGCCCTCAGAGGCGCCATCTGCTCTCTGGGGGGCTAGCATGACATAAGCTGGGCTGCTCTCTCAAGAGCTCTTTCTCATTTGGCATAGTGGTCATGATTTCTTAGAAAAGACTTTCCTGTGGATATGTGAACCCACATCTCTGAAATTTCTATCCATTGTTTCTCATTTGGATTTTCATGTCTGCAGAGGTTAAAATCATTCCCTCTTCCAAATGGCAGCTCTTTAAACGTGGGATAATGCCCCATTCCCTCCCTGTCTCCAACTTCTCTATCCCCTGGGTGAAGTATAAAGTGTACTGGGATTTTCAGAATGTTTATCTGTGAGCACCTCACACCCAGTTATCTTCCTGTAGACCAACTTCATTTGGTCGGCATCACTCTTGGGTGTGACTGTGTGTGTGGGCATGCATGTGTGTAGTACTAGTGCTAGTTGTAACCTAATGCCTACTACCTTAAAATTTCTGAAAAAGAAGCAGAGCTATTATTTTGCCCTTCCTATGTATGGTCAAGCTGTCGTGTCTCTGCCTTTATAAAAATCAGCCAAGCACACATTTTGATCTTTATAGTACATTGATGGAGTCTCGTGTGTTTGTGTCATTTGGAGAGCGGTGTCATATGTTTATTAAAGTGTTAGTCTGTCACTATAAACATTCGAATGCCATGAGAGAGGACTTCTAATTTGAATTGAACTGAAATAACTGAGCCTCTGTAATTGCTAATGTTATAGTTGCTAAGTATTATCCAATATTCATAGGAAACCACTGCTTTTGTAACAAGGACGCAGAGACTTTGTCACTCAACTGTCAGTCAGCTGTCATTCCGTTCATATGCTAATACAAGTACACTTATTTTTATTTGTTCTCTTACAGAGTCAGCCAATTAAAAAGGGCGTATTAGCTTGCAGAACTGCAGCTATTTGATAGGTAGCTCTAACCTAAATCCTAGCTCTAACCCTAACCCTAAACCCTAAAAAGTCAAAATTTTGTCATATTCTGGACTAGTTAGTAGGTTGAAATATTGCTAATGTTCTCAATACTAAGAAAGATGTGCTATTATTGGAGCTAGTAGGTGCAGACTTCCAAATCTCAGGGAAAACAAATACCCTGGTGACTTCTTGTGATCCTACTACCTGAAACAAGTCACAGTATTAAAACTAACAATGAGTGATAGTACCACCCAGAATTCACACAACTGCAATTTTTATGATGAACATCCAGTTTCATGAGTCTATATTTCTGTATACCTTAAATACATTCAAAATATTTAATTGAAAACAACAGAAGAATGATATTGTTTAATTCTCTCATATATGAAATTTGATTGAGCAAAAATCTAATTGTCTTATGCCAGGAAACTTCTCCAGTTGAATCATTTCAGAGAGCCATAGTTCCAGTTACCTATGTGGAAAATGCAAATTTGGAATTTTTAACTAAGTATGGCCTTCATTTTGCATTTTGGAAAAATGAACAATTTTGAAGCCATTTCCTTTCTTTCCTTGATAAGTAAGAATGTTCATATATTTTGCAAAAGAAGGTTGCACTTGAATCTGTATTTTAAAACTGTGATATAATAAAGAAACATAAAAATGAATGTGCCCACCAGTGCGACTGTTCTTCACCCACTACAGAATTAAAATCACCACTCCAGCTAGTTCAGCTTTTAAACTCCACTGATTTTCAGAGGCTGCCGTTTTCTCCCTAATGTCTCTCTGTGGTTGTGACCAGCTGTTCTTGTTATTTAAATGTTTGATAGGAAAATACCTGGAAATAAACGACTTCCATAGGGAAATGTGTTGCATATTTACCAAAACAAACAAAAAAAAACCCAAAAAAGGGGCACATGAATGGCTACAGGTGACCAGTTTTACTACTGCATTTTTTAGTTTAAATAGTGTGTTACAAATTTTATATACAGAGAAACTCTAACTTTTATGAAAGCCTGACTCTTTAATAAGAATGCTATCATCAATTCACTGTTCTTGTTTTAATCCATTATGAATGCTGTGATTGACTTTAGCTGCTTTTTTCCAATCCTCAGATCTAAAATATATATGGCTAATGCATTAAATCTGAAATATTTAATGCATACTTTCTAAAATGCATTTTGGAGAACTGTAAATTTTTGAGCTCTGAACTTAATACTGAGCCCTCTTCTCTCTAATACTGAGATGATAATCCACAAACTTTACATTCCTTCTTGGAGACAAAAGCAAAGCATAAAGGGGAGAGGGTGGACAGATTGCAAAGAAAAATAGCTGTGCAATGTGAGTCTAGGATTCCATGGCTTATTCAGTCAAGGTATGCAGCATCCTCTTGTACTGACGTCCAATACAGAACCAGTGTCACATGATTTCACTCTTCAGCACACATGCATGTGCATACAAACACCAACACTGAATGTGTACACAGATTGTATGATCTGTGGAACATATCAAGGAGTAGACATAGTAGATTGCTGACGATAGTTCTGTGGGTTGGAACTGGAAATGAGGTGGGCCAGAAATTGCATTTTTGCTTGATTGGCTTTTTCAATATGTTTCATGTTTAAAATAACCAAAAAGAAAAATAATTGATTTTGCTACCAAGAGCCTTATAATGAAAGTTTTGTTTGTGGCTAATGATCGCACAGCCCTACCCGGGCCTAAGATTCCGTGGCTGATACCAAGTGCTTTCGTGGGCTCCTCGTGATGACTCTCTAGTTGGTAGCACAGACTTTTTCATTTTCATTCTACTGACTAGTGCAAATGGGCTTTAAACACAGTCCATTAAAGGTTTGAATCATTTCACACAGTAGCAAGGAATAGAACCCAGGCCTTCTAAAGCTGAATGAACAGTTCTTTCTTTTAGACCCTGCCCCTAAAATAAAGCAACCAATTTTGCTGGAAGCATTTTGTTCAAAGAAGGCTCAATAAGTGCTAAAAATGTACCAGGAAGCCAAATGAAGGCAACAGGTGTTTTGGGAGAAGCAGCACGGGCTAAAATGGAACAAACCTAAATAATTGTCTCGAGAGTCTCACACCAGCCAGTCGAGGTTTACAGCCTCAGAGTGTGTTGAAAAGGCAGTCACGGTAGCCAACCTGTGTACTTTTGTAAGCTCCAGTGAATTATTATTATGTGCTTTGCACCCTGTTATCTCAGATTAAGCATGTATTTAAACTCATTTATTAGGTTTTTCTCATCCCTTTTATCCTGGCCATCCTTTGTTCTGTCCTTTGATTTTCTGTCTGGTTTTCAGTCATATAGAGATTTATTATATCTTCACTGTGTAATTATTCACTGTGCAATTTTTGTTGTCTATGACTATTCTAAAATATTCATAGTATGTTAATTGTCTTACCTGGATAACAGATCTCAGCAACAGCATATTCTGATTAGGGTATCACTCAAATTTATTATACGCCAAATATATCTTGAGCATTCTCTAGCATTCTACAGGTTGACATAGTATGAAATGTCCCAAAAATCTCTGCTTTCAAAGACACAATGCAAACAGTTACACAGAAATTAGTAATCATTTGTAATGTAGCAGGTGCCAGGGATATGCCAAAATAATGAAACAACTACATGCAGGCCAATAGCATGCTTCTTTGACACTTGGTCACAGACCAAACAAAAGGAGAAGTCAAAAGGCAAGTTATCGAGCTTTCCCTCCTACCCGCTACAGTGAGTGGAGCATAGAAACGTAGATACTAAGGCATACATTTCAATAAAATACTATCTGAGGCTTCAAGGAATGCATGGGCAAATTGGAACCAAAGGCAGAAGAGGAGCATTTTAATAAAGGAAGGTCACTAAGGTCATTGCTCTGATAGGGATGAACAAGGTTGACTTTTTTTCTGGTGTTGAGGATGTAACTTAGGGTCTCAAAGGATGCTTCTAATGTGAATTGAATGGTAACTAAGAAGCGACCTCCTAGGCGAGATGGCACTTGACCAAAAACCATAGTAATGAATTAGGGTTAGATGATGGCACCGTGAATAAGGACTATTCCTAAGCAAATTTTCCTTTCTTTCTGCTCTTGTATCAAGTTTTAAAAATGCCTCTTTCTTCAGACTCAATAATAGTTAACTACTGAGTGTTCTTAAAAATTCAAATTGAAATAGGAAAATTTTATCTCACTTTGAGTTTTAATATGCAAATACAGAACTCTTAACTCTAATGATGACATTACATTATAGAGTCCGAAGGAAAACTAAGGCTGCAATCACAAGGCAAGAGGATTACAGCCCTGTGGAGGCTGGCAGCCAAGGAGCAGAGATCTGAGAACATTCTTTCCAAATCCAACATCTTACACAAGTTTTATGCCTTACAGTTATCTAGTGAAGATTAGCAAAATGGATTGAATAATGAGCTTTCTCCCAAAAACTAGAAGAATTTAGCTATAAGCTAAATTTCATAAAAGCACCTTTGATATACCAGAACCTTTAAAAAAGTTTAGTCTGAAGAGTTATATACCTAGAGCATTTTAATTTAACCATGCTATGAAAAATTATAACAAAATGATATTCACTAGTACCCTACTGATTCATAAGCATGATAGTGAGGAGCATCACTTCAAAAATAGTAAATATGAATATTATTTGCTCAACTGATTATCACTTGAATCTTCCTGAAATTCTTTTGTTGTATTAAACAAATCAAACTAGCCAAACTTAACCAACTTAATCAACTCTAGGCTCATCTAGATTAATAACACTAAATCAAAGTTTATTGATTGCTAAATATTTTAACACTCTGTTTTAAAGTTCTTAGTTCTATTTTGATGTTGCACACTCACAAAAGCATATTGCAAGAGTTTCTAACCAATGTAGATATTTACCACATGATTAAGTCTTTGTGTCAAAACAGTGGAGAAAAGATCAATTCTTTTTAAAACATGGTATTAATATAATTGCTTAGCAGTATGGAAAAAGATAAAATGAAAGCATACATATACTACAAGAAAATATGAAAGAGTTCTTCTGTCAGCCAGGACAAGAAAAAAATATTTCTTAAATATGACTCAAAATCAAGAAGCAATATGAGAAAAGTTGTAATTTACACCATGCCAAAGAGTAAATATCCTTAATATGTAAAGAATACCTAAAAAATCAAGAACATTTGAAGAGAAAAATGGACAAGAGCCATACACAGAAATTACAAACACACACACACACACACACACACACACACACACACCCCTAATGGAAATGACCTTTTGTCAAATCAGAGAAAGGCAAAGTTAAACACTTAGATAATGTTTATCGTTATCTACTGGAGAAGTAGTATTGACCACTTACAGGTTTAAATAGATTTGAAGAATCACTGTTGATAAGAATAAAAATGTCATTGATAAGAAAGCATAAGTATCGTTGACAGGAACAAAAAGTTGAGGAAATGAAAGAGTTGATGGAAATGGGAAATGGTACAACGCTTACTGCGATGGTTAAGCCTGTCACCTTGGCGGCCCTGAGAGATGCCTTTGTCACCAGAGCACACTTCTGGGCAGAGCTGGGTGGGTCATGGGAGACTTGGAGACTTTCTGGTCCCTGGCCCCTTTCTCTCTAGCTTTTCCTTGCTCTCTCCAGTTCTTGGCTGCCATGAGTTGAGCGGTTCCCTCTGTTACACGCTTCTGCCGTGTTTCCACCCTGGAACCGTCCAACAGCGGCCTGAACCCTCTTAAACTGTGAGCCAAAACACGCCTCTCTTTCCTTGAACTGCGTGTGTCAGGGGGTAGATCACAGCAAGGATAAGCTGACAAGACATCTACAGAGGGAGGTATAGCAATATAGAACATAATTGTAGCAACATTTAGTTTGGAGATTTGAGTTCAGTAGTGGGATAAGATTAACTTTCTAATATGTAGACTGGTGCAACCACTGTGGAAATTGGTGTGGAGATTCCTCCGAAAACTACAACTAGGCGTTCCATTTGACTCAGCTATTCCTCTGCTTGGTATCTTCCCGGAAAAATTAAAATCATCATACCACAGTGATATATGCACAACCATGTTCATAGCAGCACAGTTTGTAATAGCTAAGTCTTGGAAACAACCTAAATGCCCAACAACTGATGAATGGCTAAAGAAGATGTGGTTTTTCTACACAATGGAATACTACCCTGCCATGAAAAGGATAAGCTAGAGACATTTGTAGGTAAATGGATGTACCTTGAGAACGTACTATTAAGTGAAATAAATCAGACACTCTTGAGTACACATTGAATTGTTTCTCTGATGTAAGAAACAGTAAGTGTAAATAAGGACAAAGAGGTATAATAGATATTATGTAAAAAAATATAGTATTCAAAAGAGAGGAGAATTAGAGAGAAGGGGAAAAGAAGGAAGGGAAAAAGAAAAGAAAGAAGAAAGGAAAAAAATGGAAAAATGTAGATAAACCTGTTGCAAATAGGAAAGGGTGGAGGAATGGAAAGGAGGGGAGGGGAAGAGGGGGGGAAACCAAGATACATCATGTACAGGTACAAAATAACTATGTTGAATATGATCATTATGTATACAATGTACCAATACATGTTCTTGGTAAGAAAAATAATATATATATATATATGTATATATATACCATGTGGTCCCACCTAACAAAAAAGCATATCTGGAGGGAATCAAAGCAAAGTCAAAAGCAAACTGGAATAGATAAGCCTGCCAACAGTTTAATTTATAACCCAGAAAATATTTCAGGTGAATTTAAAACTTGGCAACTTGATCAGTGGGATATATCTTCAGGGTAAAAACAAAATTAAAAGACAACTCAAATCGTTTAGAGTAATATTGTTTGCAATAATATCAACGCTGTTCATCTGAAACAATTATATACACACAGCATGATAGACTCATACATACATTATAGGATAAAGGATATGTTTTGAATTAATATTTAATTTTAAAATAAATATAAATATTAAATCCAAGAAGTTAAAATCCCTATGATTCTAAATTTAAATTCAAATTGTCAGCATGACCGTTTTCAGCAAATAGTCCCCAGACAGTATCAAAATAATGAACAAAAAGCCGTTTTTTGATGATGTTGATAGATGACCTGATTTGGGAACCATCACAAACCTTATAAATGGACAATTTTGCACAACACACTTAAGAATTTGAACGCTCAGCATGCGCCACTGGGAAGGGAATTATCGATCGGAGCCTGTCGCGGGCCCCACCCAGTGGTCACCCTGCATACTGCCGCCCACTTGTTGCTTGGTTCCTCCGCAAGGGGAGTCAGAGCGGGCGCCGACTCACACAGCTCTGAGAACGAGTTCTATCCAACTCAGTTGCGAACCACAGAATTGGTTGCGAGGACCTTTTGGAAACCAGAGAGAAACAGCAGCGCATGGGCAAACGTGGAGATAAAACTTTTGAAGATTAACACAGTCCCCCGTGAAGAAGAGATCCTACCATTAGTCATGTTAAATTGCCAAGGTGCTTTATCAGCATGAGCCCACAGCTGCCCCCGGGCAGCGCCGGGGAATGTTATTTTTACTCTTACTGTTGCAGCAAGACTCTAATTACTGAAACTGCCGATGTCACCTTAATTACAGTTTTATTTAATGATCACGTTGGGCTCTGCTGTATATGTGGAATTTTTCGGAGTAAAATACTGCAGAGCAGAGGAGGAGGACTTAGCTCCTAACGTATTATCATTCAGCTCATGGAGGCCACATAAACTTAAGAGAAGTTGGCAAAGAGCTCCAATTTACAGAGAATGTTGTTGGAATTTAAATCCGGGATTTGTGGTTTAAAAGGTCAGAAAACAGTACACTTTAAAAATGCAAGCTCGTGCTTTTCCAGCCACTCATTTTAGGAAATAATAATCATTCAGACTTGTATTTCTCAGTACCTAGAAATCTATTAGAAACATAACCACATCGTGTGGGAAAGTTCTTACATGTATTCGCAATTTGCACATTTTCCGAATGTTCACAGTATGGCCGAACTAGGCAAACTCCAGGGGCTTGCAATTTAAAGCGGGAGTACGCGACAGAGGCGGACGTTAACTGCACATAAACAGCTGGGCACTCGGCAATCACTGAAGTGGTGAGCAGCGTGACTGTAGCCAGGTGTGATTAATCAAAACAGGATCGCTCATTGTAATGCGAGTCATAGAAGGTTCCGTATGGATCCCCCTTAGAAGTATCTCTTTCCTCTCCTTCATTCTACTGGCCATGACAGTGGGGCCCACAGAGGTCAGGGCTTGCCCACACTGCGCGGTAACTTGGTGACAGCTGACATTATAGTCGGGGTGAGGGACAGTGGGTCTGAGACTCAGGGCTGTGCGGGCTCAAAGACTTGAGCAGTCTTTGGAAGAGGAAACTGGAGAAGGAGTGTGTGTTCCTGCGTGTGTGTGTGTGTGTGATGGAGGTGCCAAATATGGAGACGTATCAACGCAAATATTATCTCCAAATGCTGAAGGACACAGCACACATACAGGTTGAGATTTTGTGTGCAAATAGAAGAGAGGATGGGAGAACACTTAGAAAATTAGGGGAGCAAAAGAAGTGCGCTGAGAGTAATTTGTGGACAGCCACATGCTGAATTTCAAGTGACGATGGGAAGCCACCTCGGAATCACTCCCAAAAAAGTGCTTTCCAATTTACGTGATCAAGCTTATTTTGTTGATAAATCTTGCTACTAAACATAGGTTGGATTAAAAGTGCAAAAAGCTAGAGTAATAGGACACCAGAAATAGGGCCGTTGCTGCCAACCAGGTGTATGATTGGGAAATGGGAACCATATTCAGTGGCAGAATAAATGAGGATACTCTGGGGATTTTACTCTATATTCAAGGGCAAATAAATATTTTTTTAAAACTAAGAATACAAGTTTGACAGTCTAATAAAATATTGGTGGTGAAAATTTGGATTTTGGAAAAGAGAAAATAAACCCTATTTTTCATATATTTTAGATGGCAATAGGTCTCCCAGCTGAGGATATCATGTCAAGAAGGAGAACAAAAATTCATTTACAGCATCAGTGGTCAAGGCCTGGCACAGAAATGTGTGAGAGAGATTGCCATATACTGAACACAAAATTTATCTTCAAAAGCTAAATTCTTATACCCAATAAAAATATAGAATGTCAAAGTTTAACTTGGTCAAATCGAGAAACAGAATCTTGGTCAAAATCTAATTTATAATTTACCAGGAGCTTTTAAAAATTGGAAAATAATAAAAACTTTTCCTTCCCTTAATCTGATGCTCGAGAATCATCCTCGAGATGATTAGAAACTGCCTGCCGCTCCACGAAGCTGATGTTACTCTTTATGGGACATAAAGCTGCCTGAGCATCAGGCTTATAGCAGGAGGCAGCTTGAAGGGACATATTTGCCCTGCTTAAGCCTTTAAAATCTTATAAAAATAGCAAGTGAATCTCATCTGGCTCCACTGAAATAACATCCCTAAAAAGAAAAGGCATTTCAACGAGGCTGAAAAACAAACGCCTCCCCAGAGGTTGGCCCTCACTTTGCAGAGAAGACTTTTTGTCAAAGCTCTTGGGGAGTTTTATGTGGGACCAGATGGGGCAAATTTTTCCTTTTATTGCCTTCACCTCTAATTGATGGGTATCCAGGGAGGGCCTGAGTTGTAAAGTGCATGGAAGCATCCTCATCCACACTCTCCCAAGTTCTTTTCAAGAGGTTTATTCTCAGGAAGACTACTTCACTGACAAGAGTGGAGTCGGTGCCATTAAAATGAACAAATCACCTGGCACATCACCACCTCTAATTTCTATGATGAGCCGCCGCTTGATTCATGAAGGCTTTTACTGCTGTCTCCCAGTCTCTGTGGAATTCAGGCTGCTGCACACTCATGAAAGTTCGGGGAAGTTGCAGATGACTCCAACCTCTAAGATCAGTGCAGGAAACAATTCCTCAAACTTTGTCCTCACGTTCTACCTTGGGAAGTGACCATTGCCCACTTCAATGTGCTGCCTCTCTGCTGCTACAGAGGGTTATCTGATTTGTGCCCTCCATAATCCCTGAGGTTCAAGTCAACCCTTAAAGGAGGTGTGAATAATTATTATGGGTAACCCAAATCAACATAATTATTGGAGTTGGGTGGGTGGGGGGCTGGATTTTGCTATGTAGTACAGGCTGGCCCTAAACTCAGTATGCAGCCCAGGCTGGCCTGGAACTCACCGTAATCCTCCTGCCTCAGCCTCTCAGTGCTGAGATTACAGGTGTGTGCCTAGTAATTTTTGTACATAGCCGATGCTGTCTGTGCCCAGCTCATCTTCTCATGGCAATTGTTGAAGGTGTCCAGTTATGCCTGAGAAAATGCTCTCTGCTCCTACATAGAAGACCCAACATAAGTGGTGGGCAAGAAACATGGAAAGGGGGAGAAGGATAGTCATCCCACTTCTTTGTCTCTTGATTACGTAATTCTGAGATGAATCTCTGCATCCCAGTGTTTGCCAACAGGATTCAGCCTCCTTAGCCCAGTGAAAAATCATTCCATAAACATAACATCTATTTGCTTTTCTTACATTCTGCACCCACTTTTTCTCGCTCCTACCAATACTTCCTGGAATAATCGCCCAAGTAAACTACTTGCATGTAACGTCTGCTTTGTGGTGAACTGAAATCATTTGCTACAACACAAATCCATGGAAGCCTAGGTAGGCTCCAACAGATCAGAGAACACGGAGCCTGGCCCGCCCCTAATCACTCCTCTGAGTCTGTAATCATGAACAATAAAAAGCAACTGAGCACGTGATAGGGGTTGAACATCCCGGCTCTCCCCTGAGCCTCTGCCTCGACTCCAGGGAAGATTCTGGTGGACACAGCTGGGATGTTCCTCTCTTTCCTCATACACTCCCCGCTTCGTCCAGCTGCCTTGGGTAATCAAACACAAGCCATGAGTGTGTTCTCACGCAAACAAAAGCAAGGCAAGTATTTTGCAAGTTTGTGGGAAGTAATTTCTTCGGGACAGAGCATAAATTTCAAGTTTGGCTCTTCCCCCAGATCATTCATATCTTCCTGGAACTTGTCTTGTTTACTTGCTTTCATAGAATTTCAAATTTGAAAACTTACATTAGTTGCCGTTTTATATTGTCATAAATATCTCATGAAATTTATGTAGGGGCAGGGCTCATACTCTTTACAGGTATCAGAGCAAGTATTTTCAAAATGTAAACTTCACTAGAAATGAACACGCGAACAACAAAATCTCTCTCAACTGAAGTCTTCCCGACAGATATGCTTTTTGGACGTTGTTTCTTCCATCATCCGGAGATTCTCCATCTGTCAGTTAAACTAGACTGCCTTGTAGTTGCTGTCAATGGAACGGATGGTGGGGTGACTTCTGTCCTGCCTCCTGCTTACGCGTTGATTATGTCTTCAGCGGCAGCCTCCCAGCCTCCCATCTATGTCTTCTTCCAATTCTTTCCCCTCTGGCTGAACTTCACAATCAAAGTGAAATTTATCTGCTTAATTTAATACCTGCTTTGCTCAATTCATTTATCAACGTGCTGCTCATTTCTTTCCACACGGCAGATATTCCGGCGTAAATATTTTCTATTCCACATGTAATATGTAGCCCTGGGTAACTTTCATCAGGGATGGCATCAAGGTATGCCAAATGATGGACTGTTTTCCTTCACATTACCTTCCTCCAGGTAAACTACTCTGTAGATTAGTAACTGGTTTTCCTTGATTTATTTTTGAAGGTTACTCCATATTCCTTTACACAGTCATTTTCTATGAATTATGCATGCTGCTAAGGTCCAACACCCAGCAAAGGCAGTAGACTATAATTTCTTCCCTTGTAATTTACATTTTACCACCATAAATGACTTAAGCTCCTAAATTTTTCATTCAGAAGATAGTTTGATCCTCAAAGAGGTGGTTTCTGTACCACCTGATAACATGGTAGTTGAACACCATTAGTTTTATTTCGAACTCGATATTTTCATATGCTTTAATTGTAAACTTTATATACATACTGAAACTCAAACATATAAAACCTATATTGACCCCAAAGTATTAAGCGCCTAAAATATGAAGCGAGTAATCGCTTCTTCTTCTTTTTTTTTACCTGAGGCAGTAATGTGAATTGAGAGAAAAAAGCAGAAGAGATAAGGGTGGGCAAGAAAGATGAAGAGAATCCCGCGCTAGTTGGTGATCCTAGTTTGGATCATCGTAAGTTGCCACAGCTTGCTCCTCACGCCGATCTAAACATCCTCGTCTTTACCTTTTCCTTCTCTTGCTTTCATGAACTGTGTTTTAGCCTGTGTCTGTTATTCTCCATGTTCCTCTGACGTTCAGGTACCTTTTTTTCATTATGTTCTTGGAAAAACAGTGGGACCTTGGGGAAGCCCAAGCTGTCGGTAGGCAAAGTGCAACCACCCAGCCCGAAGTGCTGGCCTCGCCAGCCCCCCATCACACCTCGCAGTCGAAGCCTGTGACTGGGGCCCTTAAAGGCCTCTTGTAATCTGATCTACTTTCAGAGGGTTTATTTTTCAGCACTGGGAGGCCAGGGCTCATGCATGCCCCACCAGCACTCTACCACTGAGTTACGCCCCCGCCCTGTCCCCAAGGGCTTTGAGACGTGGAATGAGGATGCTTCCAAATCCAACTGCAAGAGACGCCCTCCGTGCACTGCCTCGCATCTTCTCTCCTGCCTTACTACAGCCGCTCAGGCCAGATAAGCGCCTCCCACAGTTGTCACCTGGCCGCACCTGGCCACTACTGCCTTCCTTATTTTCACTTTTCCCCCTGGGCTTTGGCCTCCTGTGACACCTCTGACGATCAGATCCTCTTTCACGTGCTCACAACCTAACGTGCAACTGCAAGGGGAGTGAATGCCACCCTGAGAGCTGCGGGCAGATGTTGGTTGCAGCAACAGAAATTCTGAGGAACAATCTAAATAGCTCTCCACAAAGTAGGCTAGCTCCAGACAGGCCTTGCACTGGCCCAGCCTCCTTCCCGCTTCGCACTCTTGTCTGTGGACCTTTCTGCCCCGAGACTGTGTCAGGATACCCGACCTGTGTATGAGTAGGATGAAGAAAAAAATCTTTATTTTAGAGAAACAACTGAATATTATTGGTCTTCCTGTTCAAGTGAGCCTACTGGAAGGAACTAGACAAGTCTGGAGAAGAGAAAGGAGATTCAGCAGTTTCTATTTAAAAGTGCAGGGATTTCCACAGCACAGTGGTGCACTCCTATAATCTCACCTACACAGGAGGCTGAGGCAGGAGGATTGCAACTTCAAAGCCAGCTGGGATGATTTAGTGAAAGCCTGTCTCTAAATTAAATTAAAAAGTCTTGAGGACGTGGCTCAGGGGCAGAATGTCTAGCATGCATGAGGGCCTGGATTCCAGCCCTAACGGCAAAGAGAAGAAACTGCAGGGGTTAGAGTCCGTTGTACTTTTGCTGGTTTATTTCCCTCAAAGAATAAAGCAAATAAGAGAGAGTATCATCATTTTGAGCACATTCTGTCTTTAGTAACTGCTGAAACATTTTGTATCTATCTTTAAAAGAAGTGAATCCTTCTAAGATTCATCTGGGAGGAGGGGTTTCAGTAAGCCCGCGATCTAATTGGTGACTCTTTAGCTGGAGGAAACATACAAAATTTTGTACGTATGTACGTATAGTTGTGCCAGTGTCAGAAGTGAGTCCAGGTCCCTACCCCCAAAAGAAAATGAACTCAAGTAAAAATTGAATTTAACTAAGTAGAGAAAAAAAGCTAATGCAAATCTTGCAATTAACTTAATGTATCATGCAAATGACTTCACCTAAGTGTGTTTTTATGTTTTATTTTCTGACATCTATAGTATGCTAGCAAGCTTCTTAAAGAAGGAAATATTTTTCTTTCCTGAAAATTATTTTGGACTCAATCATCAATGTTGTTTCAAAATTCATGCTGGGGATTTAGCTCAGTGGTTAGAGTGCTCACCTCACAAGCACAAGGTCCTGAGTTCGATCCCCGGTACCAAAAAGAAAAAAAAAAAACTTACAATAAAATGTACCATTAAAATAAAATTTTGGGGTGGGGATTTAGATCAGTGATTAGAGTGCTTGCCTTGTAAGCACAAGGGCCTGAGTTCGATCCCCGGCACCACAAAAAAAAAAAAAAAAAAAAAAAAGCTTTAAAAAAAAAAATTCATGTTTACTTTCTGTTCTATAAAATTTTTTTCTAAGTACTTTTTCAACCCGTACATCAGGCAAATGTTTTGAAACCATCAGGGCGGGAAACATTGTATTCGAATCTGTAAGAAAGTTCCAGTAGGGTGACATTCTACTATGTATGCTGCTTTGCTACTTTTTCTTTTTCGTATGTATATACATACACTTAAATAATAAAGTCTGCCTGGAGGGTTCCTGTGAGTGTAAGTGACAGGTTTGCTTAAGCAATATATTTGAGTGAAACAGTTGCTTGAGGTGTATTTATTGTCATTCACTTGTAAGAAGACAAAGATAAGGATTTATTTTTGTGGGCAAAGAATAATTCTATCTAAGTAAGATACACATACGTTATGCATCCAATAACTCTAAGTTTTCTTTTAAAAATACTTATAAAAATATTCTACATTTTACCATACACTCCTTAAATTATTAGAATTAAATGATTCAAATTGCAATTATGAAATTGTAAGAAAATGTGATCATGGAAGGGTTTAATTAATTTGTGTTTTGAAAATTTTTGTCTTAGAGGACTTCATAATTAATTTTTAATTCAGGAAATCTGTAGAGAGATCACCTGACAATCATAAAGTATTCTTTCTCTGTTTCTTAGCCTTTAAGGAAATATTTGAAGTTTTGATAGAGACTCTACAAACAAAAATGTTGTAAATCACTGCTGACCCTAAGGAAACAAATGAGGCTGGTTGTAGAATGCTTTATGCAGATGAAATTTAAAAATCACTTCTTTGTTTCCCAGGCTACATAAATTCACTTCAAGTCCAACTGGAGATATCAGTATAACTTGTATATATTTTGTCAAAGTCAAAATGATATACAAACCAAGCTAAGATAGAAGTTGGTTATACACCCAAATGTGTGTGTGTGTGTGTGTGTGTGTGTGTGTATCTTTTATTATCAACTGAAAGCTATGCATGAAATTTTGCTTCCCATGCAATGAAAGTCGGGTTTCTTTGTTACCACAATGTTATAAAATGACGTCTGTCATTTTTGCAAACTTATCATGTTTTAATAATGTTGTAGTTAAAGATGCAGCCCTGGTACAAGAGTAGAGTGGATGCTACCTGGCCGTACAAGGCAGGGACTCTTGATTCCACTAACATAGATCAGTCTGTCTGTCTTTCTTTCTTTCTTTCTTTCTTTCTTTCTTTCTTTCTTTCTTTCTTTCTTTCTCTCTTGGTCTCTCTTTTTTCCCTCCCTTCCTTTCTCCCTTCGTTCCTCCCTCCCTCCCCATCCTCTCCCTCCCTCCCTCCCTCCTTTCCTTCCTTCCTTCCTTCCTTCCTTCCTTCCTTCCTTCCTTCCTTTCGTGTGATACTGGGGATTTAACCCAGGGTACTGTACCACTGAGCTACATCTCCAGCCTTTTCTATTTTTTTCCCCTTATTTTGAGGTACCACTTTTTCAATTCTTAATTTTATTAGTACATATTTGCATTACATAATTACATTCATTGTGAGGAACTTGTACATGTACATAACACATTTTAATTCTTTTCTGTCCCTTTCCTCTCTTCTACCTCCCCCCTCCCTCTATTCCTTAAAATAAGATCTCACTAAATCACCCCAGGCTGGCCTCAAACCTATGATGTCCTGCCTCAGCCTCCCAAATAGCCAGGATTACAGGCACGTACCATCACTCCTGGCTAACATGGATGATTCTTAAATGCATTTTGCTGAGTGGAATAAACCAAACCCAAAGAGCTCTATACCTGTATGATACCATTCATGTGACATTCTGGAAAAGGCAGACTATAGGAAAGGTGAACAATACAGATGGTGACAAATAAGTGTAACTGTATAGAGTGAGCAGGATTCTCTAAAGGCCCCTGAGATTTCCCACCCTAATCCCTAAAGCTGTGACTCACAAGAGAATGCACACCCATGACTATGTTACATTACGTATTGAACAGGGATTTTCTGATGTAATTAAGATTGCTAGTCAGTTGACTTTCAATTAATCAAAAGAGAGATTCTCCAGATGGCTCTCATCTATTCAGATGTGCCATTGAAAGGCAGAGCCTACTCCAGCTAGCAGCAGAGGGCGGCTTCTAAGCAGAAGTAGGATTCCAGGGGTCACCTCTTTGAAGCTGGAGGGATGCAATGAGGCACATACAAGAACCAGAGAAATATCTAGGAGCTGAGGGTGACCACAGTTGAAAGCCAGCAAAGAAATGTGGACTTTGTCCCCACAGCTAAGAAAAGGATCTGGAAACAACCCAAGTGAGCCAGGAAGTGAGTTTCTCCCCAAAGCCCAGATTAGATCCCAGCCCGGCGGATGCCTAAAGGTCTGCCCATGAGACCCCAGACAAGGAACCCAGTGTGGCCCACTTGGACTTCCAGCCTGTGAAACTCTGAGTGAAGAAACAAATATTGTTTCCAGCTTCAAGATCATGGGAAATTAACATAGCAATAGAAAACAAATCCATTGATTGCTAATGTGTGACCTCTCTCCACTGAGGTGAGTAGGGAAAAATGGACAGACACAGGTAACTTTGGATAACAGTGTTCCGACAGGATATTGAAGATGAAGACCAAAACCAAAACAAAACAACAACAAAAACCTATAGATAAACGTTGTCGTCTGATTGTTAGTTTTGTTTCTCACAGGAATACAATTGTTAAAACTATTTTACATGTATGCATGTGTTATATAATGAGAACCAAGTTTCTTACTATCCCAGAAAGAAATTGTGGAAAAACAAAAGAGGAAGGCTAGGGGCTGGGGATTTAGCTCAGTGATTAGAGTGCTTGCCTTGCAAGCACAAGGGCCTGAGTTCAATCCCCGGCACCACCAAGAAAAAAAAAAAAAAAAAAAAAAAAAAAAAAAAAAAAAAAAAAAAAAAAAAAAAAAAAAAAAAAAAAAAAAAAAAGAGGAAGGCTAGAGTGCTGGATTAAAGTCATAGACATGAATTTATAAACTCATATTCACAGACAGATGAACATAATTATAGAATTTATGAATTAGTGTATAAATACTGATTTCATAGCTATGTTCACTGAGTAGGCCTCCACTAATTGACACCCCAATAATAATGAGCACACCTAGTACCCAAATCTTAGTTTCTAAGTACCATTCTCTGATGAAAGAAACAAGGGCTCCTTCTATCCATCCTTTACTGTGCTCCTTGTACTATGCCTTACTCAAATGAGAGATACTGTGAGGTATTTAAACTTGTGTGTCTGATTTATTTCATGCAACATTATGTTTTCCAGGTGTATCCATTTTCCTACAAATGTCTTGAGGTTGTCTTTCTTTATAACCAAGTAGTATTCCATTATGTAAGGTCCTGGAGACCAAAGGCAAGAGAAGAGGGGCGAGGAAGGGAAATTAAGTAGAATAAAGATATGCCATGTACAGCAACCTAATGTCCTCAATGAATGAAAACATTTTATGCCATAAACATGAGCTAAAATTAATAATATAAGCAAGAAGAAAAATGGGGAGAGGGGATTTAGAGGAGGAGGGAGGAAGGTGGGAGAGAAGGGAAATAAAAACAGAATCAAGCTGTATTATATGTGTGTACTCACTCCTCAAAATGATAGTAAACTGCATGTACTGCAAACATGTGCTTAAAAAAAGAAGAAAGAAAGAAATGAGGGCTCTTTGGAAAAAATCTCATTTTCAGGTGAAGGAGGAAATATACATAATTAGCCTGGAATTTCCCATAGCATCAGCAAGTAAGGAAGTGCTAAAAACAAAGTGAAAACAACAATGAGTGGATGAATGAATGAATGAGTGAATGAGAAAGAGAAAAGAAAAGAAGGAAGGAAGGAAGCAAGCAAGCAAGCAGGCATAGACTAAAGAACAAGAACCAATCTAAATAAGCCCGCAACAGCCAAAGCTGGAACAACTTTAGTAGCAAAATAAATATCATATTATTGGATTATATTCCACATAATAAAATAAATACCATGAATATGTGCTGATATAAATGGTTCAATAAAGAAATAAATGAGGGGGAAGGAGCAAATCTTTCTAGAATCCAGCTAAACACAGAGGAAGTGAGGAGAAATGGGGAATTTTCACTAGAGCCCCACAGTAAGTCACGATCTGCAATCATCCGTCTTACAGTGAGAGGTGAAATGTTTAGGAGAAACAGGATACATGCGTACCCCCCAAATATTAATTCTTTGTCAAGGTGGTTTTACTAAAGTCTAAAAACTCTTTGGTGCTCTCCCCCTTGCCTGAGGATTGGACTTAGGAACTTGCTTCTAACAATACAGTAAGAAAGGAAAGAAACAAGTAAACTGTAACTTTGCAGTGGAGAAAGTGACAGGTGCTTTAACTAGGTGATGGAGGTGCTGTTATTTATCCTTCATGTGTTGTACCTAAAGATTCTGGCTTCAGTTTTCACAGTGACTTCTTCAATGAGAATAACACAGGAAAGACTATCCTGGCTATAACCATTTTTGCATTCCTTGTTTTCACATTCCACCTTGCATGGTCTTACTGTCACATAGCCACATATATTTACATCCTATGGAAAAGCGTCCACAGCCCGCGTCTGTGGAATCATGGGGCTTCTTGCCCTTAAGGTGGAAACATGTGGATGAGCGTGTCTTTCCCCCAAGCAGAAATTTCATTCTGTCTCACAGTTCAGTCATCACACCCTTCAAATCATTAAAAAATACTGTCTTTAGGATAAATGTGTTGCTGTATTTGGTTTTGTTGTTGTTGTTTGCTTGATTTAGGTCTGTAGACAACCTATCATTGGTAAAGAAAATACTTGATGTATTTGTAGAATAAATGACTAAATAAACAGAAGCCATAAACTATTAAAATTACTTAGCTCTTTAATGAAAATAATGATCATATTAGGACTTGAGAGACAAATGAATCTTCACATTTGAGCCTCAGTTAAGCCAAAATAACAAAAGCTCTTTATAGGTAGTTAATTTATAGTTCACCGCAGAATTTTCTTGTGGATAGTTTTATCTTCACAAATAAAGGGGCCGTGTGTCCTGGTTGATCCCAGCTGTCCGAGCGTAGTATCCGGTCTCTCTGGTTGGCATTTCTCCTGGACTTTTCATATTTTAATGAAGTGTGATTTCAAAATTTGCAGTCACATAAGCTGCTCTGAATTTGATAGAGTGATATTGTCCTTCAGTTTCTTCCAGAACCTACAAAGAGTATCTGAGTCCCAGTGCAGGAAAACAAGGTTTACAGAAATGTGGTCGCATCCACAGGACAGCTATCTGTGACTTCTCTTTTCCAAGCACTTTGTAGGCACGAAGTCATGAACTCCCTGTCAGGGACAGTATGCGGGGCACGTGCTGGTAAAATTCAGTGCTCTGTGACTGTCCCCCTACAGGGGACAGTGACCCCACCAGTTCCTGGGCAGTGGTGGAGGAAAGCACCAGGCCTTGGCTCTGCTGGTCACTCGGTGTCCCAGCTGCTGTCCCTGACATGGCCTGAGACACAACTGGAGGCTAAGCTACCAGACACAGAGCAGGGGAGTCCCGGGAAATGACAGGTTAAGCAATTACACGTTAGGGCTGCAAACTAAGTGTGAAAAGATGTAATAGCCTGAATACTCTTTCTACAGAGGTTTTGTCATTTATTGTATGTGTAAATCTCTTTTATCTCACTTAGTTATTTTCATGTTTTTGTTTTATTATAAAATAAACCTTTAACACCAACGTGCTTAAAAATAACACATTTAATTTTAGAACATCAAGAAATCTGACCATGTATGGATACAGTGCCTAGATTTCACCAACCCTAGAAAAGCAGAGGACAAATTTGCAAAGAAGGATCAACATCCATGTCAAAGTCAGTTGTTATTCTGAGAAGACAGGCCCAAAGTTGCCATTCCTCATTCAGTTCCAGAAGGTGCTAGGATTTTATGAAGAAATGGTCATCTTAATTAAGTTGGATTAGTTTCCATTCCAAACTTTGTGCACCCCTGCAGTGAAGCAGCTTTTATTAACATAACAGTAGTATTTGTAGTCATAGCGACAGCTCCTCAAAAATAAAGTGATGCCAGTTTATATCAGAGTTGCCACATGTTTTCATTGAAAAATTTTTTGTTCATGCATTTCCAGTAAGTGATCAATTATTCCATCAGGTTATTGGAACCAAATTTAAACTTCATGACATTTATTTTGGTGAAAGATAAAACATCTATCATCATTATAGACAATATTTTAAATTTGGTAAAATTCTGCTTTGAAAGAAACATTATTTGATTTTGTAGTTGTCATACAAATAAAAATTAAGGCAGAGAACAGCATCTTGGTAAAATCCATGTATTTAATAAATTAAAAATTCTGTAGATTAGAAATGTGCTTAAATTTGACCATGCAGTACATGTCATTTATCTCTGGTAACCTAACAAGTTGAAGCTCTGGAAGCTTCAGAAAATTTTGGAAGCTTGAAAATATTGTTATAAAATTTGCAAAATGGGTGATCATGATATTGATATTTTTTCTCACTAAATAAAACAAACACTTACTGAAAAATGAGAACTAAAATAGTGTAAGACATTTAGTTCCATACTTTAATCATTGTGTTTTAGAGTATCCCACATTCCTATTTATAACTGGGTAAATTTTGTATGCTGTGCTCAAAATAAACTGAGAAAACCTGTACCTTGGTGAACTATGTGAATTTGATGAAACATTCAAAATGATCATCAACAGAAACTTGTTGACAAGTTTTGTTTATAAACATAATTGTGTGCTGCCCAAAATGTTCTATATGAAGGCACAGGGTGAGTGACTGTGAAAATATTTGGATTAAAACATTTATAGGCTTCAGCATGAAACAAACAGATGGAAGGAAGCGCTCCATTCAGCAGGATTTGCCCTGATTGTTTTTCAATCTGATGACTAAACACAACTTTTTCCTCAGGTTTAAAAATATTATGATTTATAGAAACCAGTCACAGAGGCATGCAGGTTATTTACCTTTGTTAATCATCAGATGCAATTTTGGAGCAGAGTACAAAGACTTTCATTTAAAATAATTTCAAGAAACAATAATTCAGGAAATACCAGTTATACATTATTAAACATACAGATAAGAAATGAACAAAAATATGTAACTAAGAACTAAGAAATACGCTGCTCAACCTTTAAGTGTTTTGATACAATAAAAGACTGTTGTTTAATATCTCTGAATTAAATAATGTATTGTTAATATATTATTTTTAATTTTATAGAAATTATTTAAAGATATCTTTTCAAAAACTACAGCTTTATACTATGAATCCACAAATATAATGGATTCAATTTGTCAACAGATACATATTAAAAGTGAGATAAGTTTAACTACTTAAAAAATTGTTTTACTCCCAAAAGTCTCCTCCAAAAAATTCAGATGATAAACGATAAGAAGAATGTAAACCGTTACTCTACTCTCACGGCAGATAATACTGCGCATTTGTGTGACTTGCTCAGTGTCAAGCATCTAGATCCTGAAGGTCAAGAACTTGTGCCAAGCCTTTGCAGAAGTGTTGAGAGTCTACCACCTACAGCCCCATATCATGCCACATACCAAGAAACACAGGCATTGTTTTTAGTGTGCTGCATGTAGTTAGAATATGAAAAGAAGAGGAATAAAAGCCAACATAAAACTACTTTAAAAGGAGGAAAACCACTGCAACACAGAAGTAGTTTTGTGAGGCAAAATGTCAAATTTTAAATTAACCAGAGCAACGACATCCAGAATAACAGCACTTAGAGGAAGGTGATTCTTTGGAAGAATTCTGAGCCACATTTTGGGAAAGGAAGAGATGAAGATCCACTCTGAGGAACCGGGCTGGAACATTCCGAGTTGGTAAGTAACTGTGTGGGTGCATAAATCATAACCAGCACACGTAGAAGGTCTGGAGCTAGGAAATGTTGAGTTTGAGATTGCTAAATAGAATGCTAGATTTAAAAGGTTAGATTAAAATGCTAGCGGAAATGGAAGTATTACAACCTTTTGTTTTAAGGGTGTTTTTATTTTTGTTTTGTTTCGTTTTGGTTTTGGGTGGCCCTTGGAATTGAACCCAGAGCCTTCACACTGAGCGGTATCCCCAGCCACCCACCTCGATACCCTTTTTGGAATTTTGAGAGATCTTGCCTAATTGTCTAGGTGGGCTCCATCCTCCTGCCTCAGGCTCTCAGAGTGCTGGGAGTACAGTGCTGGGACCCTTCAGTTGGTATTACAGCCTCTTGAACAAAAGATAGGATGCAATTTGCTAAATCTAATTTGCAGCCACTTATTCATTTATACACTCAGCAAACTGAAGGTATATGGTGTGCCAGGAACTGCCCCATGCGGTGGAGAAAGAAGAATAGTCAAGACAAAGTTCCTCTCCTCACAGAGGTCTAATAGAGACAGAAAACAATTTATTTGATTCTTAGATTCAATAGTGAAGAACAATGAAGAGAAACAAAGCAACACATGGGGACTAAAGCAGTGGGGTGCAACTTTAGATAAAGTGGCCAGGGAACAATGCTAATGCATACAGAGTTTATTTTCTCTACATTCAAACATTTAATCCTCACAACGATCCTACTAGGTAAAGGTGCAGCTTTAGCAGCTTGTGTAAGGGCACACAAGTAGAAAGTACTTGTTACATTGTTACTTCAGATTCTGTGTGGCTCCAGCGCAACTTTCTTTTTTTTTCTTTTTTTTTTAATTTTTATTTTTACCAAGAACATGTATTGGTACATTGTATACATAATGATCATAATCAACATGGTTATTTTGTACCTGTACATGATGTATCTTGGTTTTCCCCCCTCTTCCCCTCCCCTCCCTTCCATTCACCCACCCCTCTCTATTTGCAACAAGTTTATTTACACTTTTCCATTTTTTTCCCTTTCATCTTACTTTTCTTTTAACCTTCCTTCTTTATCCCCCTTTTCCCTATCTAGTTCTCCTCTCTTTTGAATACTATCCTTTTTTTTTTTCACATAATATCTATTATATCTCTTTGTCCTTATTTACACTTATGGTTTCTCATATGAGAGAAACAATTCAATGTGTACTGATAAGTGTCTGATTTACTTTACTTAATAGTATGTTCTCAAGGAACATCCATTTACATACAAATGACTCTAGTTTATCCTTTTTTATGGTGGTGTAGTACTCCATTGTGTAGAAAAACCACATCTTCTTTAGCCATTCATCAGTTGTTGGGCATTTAAGTTGCTTCCAAGACTTAGCTATTACAAATTGTGCTGCTATGAACATGGTTGTGCATATATCACTGTGATATGGTGATTTTAATTCTTCTGGAAAGATACCCGGCAGAGGAATAGCTAGGTCAAATGGAACCTCTAGTTGTAGTTTTCTGAGGAATCTCCACACTGATTTGCACAGTGGTTGGACCAGTCTGCATTCCCACCAACAGTGGAGGAGGGTTCCTTTTCCCCGCAGCCTCGCCAGCACTTGTTATTGGTTGATTTCTTGATAATAGCTAAACATGGCTTTCATGCTACTCCAGGACTTTGAGGAGGTGGCAGTGAGCTAAGACGTGAATTAACGTATTCACCATGGGCTGTAATTGGTATATTTTGTTGCTGAGCGGCCTGAACCACCGGGGCACAAGTCACCCAATGAGACAGTTGTGCATGTACCACCGGTGGTTCAAGTTGGCAGGAACGTGTTATGTGAGGGAGGTAGTCCTGTGACTATTTGAATAAAGGAAGAACACTCCAGGAAACTAGGTGCAAAGCGCTGACCTAGCGTGTGTTCATGCAGCATGTCTAAAAAACAGCAAAATTGCCCGATATGGCTGAAACTGAATAATGGGACATGGAGAGAACAGTCAGATCCTTAAGACACTCTGGTCCATTGGAAGGAGAATAGATGGTAAATGTCTAAGGTGGAAGCAGAAAGATCACTTAGTTTCAGGTTGCCCAAGCGACAGGTGACGCCTCCTTGGATTACGGTGTTGATTGTGTTGGTCTCTTTGCCCTGTCATCTTACCTAACCTACCATCCGCCGTTGTTCAGGCAAATACACACCTAGAGCTTGCCATTAAGATATTTTCCTAAGTGTGATTAAAGTTCGTAGCTGTTAACTTTAAGAAATGGAGATTGTTTTAGATAATGCGGGTGGCCCATGTTGATCAGTTGAAGAGACTTGAGGACCTGAAGAGCAGAGTGATCTCCCCGTGAACAGCAGCTGCACATCTCACTAGTTCCGCCCTTTAGGTTTTCGACTTGCCTGTTTGGTCCCAACAAATGCACAAACCAATTCTTTGCAATAAACCTTTTGACAAATGTTTGCTACAATGTCATAAGAGGGAAGAAACTGGTCATATTCCGAATTTATGTTGAAGGTGGCATTAAATATTGGCTATGAATGACTGTGGGAGAAACAGAAGCACACTGTGTTGACAAGTTCACATTTTAATTTTCTCCCATTGGTACTGTCAGAGAAAGATGGAGCGATCACCTTGGTAAGTTTTGCCTTTTGGCTTAGTCTTTGCAAGCGCTACTTGTCTTTGACTTGGCAGGATGTTAACAATAAGAGCTCAGCCGGGCACTCCATTGCATAGTGGGGCAAGCTGCTCAAAATACCTGAGTCTGTGAGTTCATACCAAGAGTCCACATCCGGAAACCACATTTGGAGCCCTTCCTTTAAGGCTGAAACTCTATGGAGAGATCTGACATTAAGAAAACAAAATAAAGTCCCCAAATGGTAGAATAACCTCACAGGTAGAAAGCAAAGCATTCCCAGATGGTAGAATACTTAAATAAGATGTGATCCAGTCACACACTGGAAAATTATCAAGCCCTTAGAAAATGATATTCAACATAAAAAAATTAAATAGGTAAAACATCAACAATGCTTTACTATTAAGACTGATTTTGGTATATGTGTAATAGTAGTCAAGAGAACCAACTTTTATGTCAAATACATCTAGATTAAATCCTGGATCAATTGCTTGTTGCCAGCAGAAGTTTGCTTACTTTAATGAAACTGTCTCAGCCTCCATTCTCATCTCTCAGGGTTAATACTGTGAGTAAAATGATAAAAAGTGCTCAAATATCCGCAGCTAGTATAGAGTAAATTTAGTTATGCTTTGAGTCAGTACCCGTAATGTGTGTGTGTGTGTGTGTGTGTGTGTGTGTGTGTGCATATATAAAATATACACTATACATACATAGAAATACACTGCGTTATATTAGTTTTTATTTCAAATACAAAAATTTAAAAATAGGTTCGAGAATTAGCTCTGGGTGAGGGCACCTGGGTTCAGTCCTCAGTGCCACACACACAGACACACACACACACACACACACAAGGACATAAATATGACTAACGAATATATATTATATATAGCATATATTATATACAATATACATATATATATATGAGAGAGAGACAGAGTCAGGGAGAATACAAAATACATATGTATGATTGAACCACAAACGCACATATACGGAATCCGAGTAGGTTATCTTTGGCTGGGTTTAATGAGTTCATGGCATCAGTCACTAAGTACTTATTAAGTGTTTATGATCCAGACAAGAAATGCTAAGGAAAAAGAACAATGGATATGATGGTTTTCACTACTTTAGTTTCTAAATTTTCTATAATGAGTTTGAATTACTTTTTAAATAGATCACATTCTTTTTAAGAACCATATATTTTCACAGTTATTGCTAAAAAAATATTAAATTTGTCCTTCCTAGTGGTGTATAGAAAGGAAATACCCCAAATAAGTAAATGGGAGATAGATGGTAGATAGCTATAAAGAAGGGAAGAAAGGAAGGAAGGAGAGAGGGAGGGAGGGAGGGAGGGAGGGAGGAAGGAAGGAAGGAAGGAAGGAAGGCACAAACGAACCTGGCTCCACCCAAAATAAGATCAAATCATCCTGACTCTGGCTCTATTACACCAGGTGGGATTTTATCTCCTCTGAGTGTTTAATCAATAACATTCCAACTTCCTTCCATGTCAAGTTCCACAGTTCCCTTAGCAAGTCTGCCGACTGCATTTCCTTCCCGCCAGCCTCTGCGGTGTCCGGACCGCCTTCCCTGGCCCCCAAGGCTTCTTGGGGGTTTCCCCCAATGGACTTGCCCTCCCAGGAGCAGCCTCATGTGTGCTAGAGAGACACTGTGAGTTTGACTCAGTTTCCCCTTCTGTTTCCTGGCTGAAAGAGGAATTACAAGATGCATCTTCCATCTTGGCTCTTCCCATCATGGATTGCTTCCCTGTCCTCAGTTTCTGTCTCTGTGAAAGCACATCCATCGCCTTCCTGCGCCTTTCCTAAAGTAAAACACAGTGGTGGTTATTAAGTGGCTCTCGGAATGCAAACATGCCATTCTGCTGTGAAAGAGTATTATAAACGGCACAAGAAACCATGATGGGGACATCTCCTCAAAGGCATTTTCCTTGGGGGCAGCGGCTTCCGTATCTCACAAAAAGAAGGATAATACCTGAACCGATTTCACGTAGCTATTACAAAGAGCATCGAAAATGTTATTTTAAGCTCCTGGAAAATTATCCTGCAAAAAATGTCAGCTTAGTGCTTATCGATAGTAATTTGAAATACGAAGGATGTCAGGGTGAACTATGTACTTCCATCCTTACAGATAAAATATACTACATGATTTCAACGGCATTTATTCAGATGCCCTCCTGAGAGGGTAACAGGGCTGCTGCTGCTAGAACATTTGGGGAACTGGATGCAGGAAGCCCAAGGAGTTCGTGGCTCTGCTGGAAGATTAAGGACCCTCAGCTCGCCGTGTCGCTGCCAGCCCTCCGTGTCCCCATCAATCTCTCCTGCAGGCTGCAGAGCCATCGCTTTCTTGTTGCGGTTTTATAAACAGGAGGAAGTGAGCTATTGTTGCTATATACACTCATACCGACTACCAAAAGATAAATACTTTAACTCTCAAGGGTCTGAAAGTAGAAAATCTGGCTAAACACTAACAAATAAGAAAATTAGGTCACTGCTCACCCAAGGAAATGAGTTCACAAAAAAATGATAGGCAGCGTGTTCCTCCAGCTCCAGGTGCTGGCTCTCCATGGTGACATCGCACACACCTCAAAGGGACACTGCAAAGACCAGCACAAAGACGGCTCATCAATATGCATTATTTATGGTGGAGGAGTAGCTGTCGATTCCATTTTTATTTTATTTCTGTTGTTTTCCCTTTGTGTAGAGGGTTCATGTCAGAATTAATCATTTCTTTCCCTGTGGTTCACAGCATGCTGTTTGTACTTCACTCTGTCTTATGTTGTCACTGGTGTATATCAGCTACTCAGTCTATTCTCCTCTCTAAATGCAGTCAAATCTACTGGACAGTATCCTGCCCCCGTGGGAGCCGCAGGCCAGTGCACTCGCCCACATCACAAGCACATTGCTAGAATGATCATCTCCAATCTAGTCTATTTTTTTCCTAAAAGTAAGTGTTTACACCAGGCGTGGTGGAGTATGCCTGTAATCTCAGCACTCTAGAAGGCTGAGGCAGGAAGATCACAAGTTTGAGTCCAGCCTGAGCAACTTAGCAACATAATGAGACCATGCTCAAAGTAAAAAATAAATTGAAAATATGAAAAAGGCTGTGGGTACAGGTAAGGATGAAGGGCCTGGCTTCAATCCCCAGTACTGCAAAATTTGAAAAAGATGTTTACAAATGACAGTCTTTAAATATTAGTAAGAAATAAGAGCTACCGCTCCCAGGGCCACAAATGTCTAGTGTGAAATACCCTGCGTTTCACATCTAGTCACTGCAGACATCGCTGGCCCTGAGCCTCAGAAGGTGCTCCCAGGAGCAAGGTCCATGTCTGGATCCCTTTGTCCCTCCTTCCCTGAGGCACAGCCTCCTGGAGTCATCCACTTCTGTCCCACTCCATGGCTGTCACTCAAGCCCAAGCCACCGGCACCTCCCTGCTGAGTCGTGGCAAGCTCCTAAGGCTGCCCTCCCTACAGCCTGGCCGTGTCGTCCAAGCTGGTATTCAGACTGCAGCTAGAGGGATTTTATCAAAATAGGGGCTCCATCTTTTCACTCTTAACATTCTCCAAAGGCATCTTGAGTTCATAGGTTGACCACACAAGGACACGGCTCTTTCACATGGCCTTCGCGTGCCCGTGAGTCTGCCCACTGACTTTCCTCCGGCTTTCTCTCCCTAAGCCCCTCCTTGAGCTTGGCTCCTCTTGTCCGCCCTGCCCCAGTGTCTTCCCACCCTGCCCCTTGCTCCTTCTCTCCATGGCACCTTAACTTGGTTACTCTCTTCCTTCACTCACTCCTCAGCCTCAGGGACCCAGCTCTACTGCCACTTTCCACGTGTCCTTTCCAGCCTGTGACCAGGAAAATCCGCCTCTTGGGGACTCACCTGGCACCATGTACTTGTTATTTCAGTTAGTGTCACCCTTATTAGATGAAGTCATCCTTTTGGGGTGACGTGATTTTTCTATAACCCTATCATCCTGTGCCTTAGTCATTTCGCCTGTAAGATGAGAATAACATCATTCTCACAGGGTCTGTGGTTAACGGCTAATTTTATGTGTCTACTTGACTGGGCACTGGAGTGCTCAGGATTTGGTTAAACATTATTCTGGGTGCATTAATGAGAGTGTTTGTGGATGAGATTATCATTTAAATCTTCAGACTGAGTATGACAGATTGTTCTACCTAATGCAGGCGTGCCTTGTCCTATCCGCCGAAGACCTTAATAGAACAAATAAGTTGATTCTTCCCCCAGTATTCGAGAATTCTTCATGGTTTACTGCCTTCCAACTGAAACATGAACTTCTGTCTTACCTTTGCTCTCAAATGGGAAGTATGTCATCTCTAGGGTCTCCGAGTTGCTCACTCTCCTGCAGATCTTGGCACTTACCCACTTCCATAATGACAACAGCAGCCAACTCTTTATAATAAATCTCTCTCTCTTTCTCTCTACTCTCCCTTCTGTCGTGTGTGTGTGTGTGTGTGTGTGTGTGTGTGTGTGTGTGTGTGTGTCCTATCAGTTCTGTTTCTCTGCAGAGCAATCCTGGCTGATTCAGGATTGTTGGACAGTTTAAATGTGACAGCAGATGTAAAATGTCTATCAAACTGTCAGCACCCCATGGCTGGTTACTCTCATGCAGATGTGATTTGAAGAGGAGAAAAAAGGCCGCAACTCCTGCCCGCTCCCCAGTGATCCCTCCTGTGGCACCCAAGCAGTGTCCTGGCAGAACTCGGCAAGGATCCATGCTGTTTGTGGTGGGCTGGGGCAGGGTGGGGGGAGCTGTTTAAAAGGCTGCGCTCTTTCTTCTGCCCTGTATGTCTCTTCCTTGTTCTGTCACATGAGATGCCAGGAATGTCAGGGGTAGAAACAAGACAAACACAACATGGAAAGGAAAATCAAAACATGAAACGAGACTCACCTGTTCATCTGTCCTGAAAGCAGGTGTTCTCAGACAGACAGACACAGAATTTCCCAGTGCTGGGAATCCTGAGGAGCCTTTTGCCTTGGCTCATAGCCAGGGAGATCAGCCTCAGCAACCACAGGGCCAGCGGCCTCCGTGACTAACATAATGACCAGGCCTACCTGTGTTCAACTGCTGCGGGACCTGTTGTGGGCACTATTGCTGCAAATGACCCGACTTTGTTGTTTTTATAGCTGAATAATATTCCATTGTGTCTATAGAGCATCTTTGCTTCATCCATTCAGGCGCTGAGGGACACTTCGGTTCTCCAGATCTTGGCAACTGTACCTGCTGCTCTTTTTTAAAAGAACCCTGCCCTGGGGTTTGGTGAATGTCACTGAGCCTGCCTCTGGGCCAGAAGTCTTTGAAAAAATCCATGAGGTGGAGACATGAGGGAAAACAGAAGTCTGGCGTCCATGAACGGAAATATCTGAGTGAAGGAATAGTTTGTTTGCTAAGTTTAGGAGAAGGAACTGTCCCCCAATGACCGCATGTGTTTTCCTGTCACTCAGGCTTCTCCTAAGTCCTATCCCATACAGCCCATGCTATGCAAAGTAGCAGTGTGAAGTTCAAGCTCTTGACTGCGCCCTTTAGATGGAAATGACCTCAGAAACTCTCAGCTGCTGGCCAGCCAGGGGCATCCACCCTAGAGCAGCCTGTGGGGACTGTGACACTTAGAGGAAATAGCATCCAGGGGCCTGCGAACATCCTCATGAGGAGAATGAGAACCATCTTCTCCAGAGAAGGCTGGGTTTGAAAGAAAGCTGAGTTTGCAAAGTACCCTGCAGCACTACCTCAGTGGGCCGCGCTGGCGTTCTGTGCTCTCCACCCGCCCTGGCGGCCTGAGGGAGGCAGACTACCTTTGCACCATCTCCACCCAGCAGCATGGTCACCAGGGTTCCCCAGAGGCCTCCTTGGCAGTCTGCCCAGGGCCTTTCCTGCCTGTGCCACCCACAGTTAAGGCTACCCAGCCAAGGGCCGACCTCCTCTGCCCTGAGGACCACAAGGAAGACTCTCCTACCAGGACGCAGGCATGATCCCATGAATAGTAGATCAAGAATTAGAAAAAAGACACCATCGTGGTCTCGACCTTTCTGTGGGAAAGATGAGTTATGAATGCTGACTTGGTTCCTTTCTGCTTATAATATCCTCGCGTGTCATCTAACCTCTCTGGGCCTCAAGAACTACCTCATCTCTAAAATGGACACGGTAACAGTGTCTACTTCCGGGGCTTAGTGTTCAGTTTAAAAATAACCCTTCCGGTCACTGAGCATGCAGCATGACAGCCAGCTAGAGAAATGTTAGCTATTATTATTAAACAATAATCAGCCCCGCAGCTCTGGGCTACATACTGGACCTATTTGTCATTTTGGTGCCAGTACAATGGTATAAACTTTGTCTCCAGAAACATCTTCCCTGTATTGTGGCAATAACTGAATTTGGCAAGTGCCATGTGGTCTCAGAGAGAAACCAACATTACTCCAGGCAAAGAGCAGGCCTTCAGGAAGGAGCTGCCGCCCCAGGTCCCTGCATCCCAGATCGAGGTCACAGCAGAGTCAGCCGGTACACAGGACGGTGGCAAGAGCAGTGAGGGACGGTGGGAAGGAGCCTGCGACACAGTGAGCGAGGAGAGGCAGCGCTGTGTTTGGTGAGTCAGCCCCCACAGCTGGAAAGTCCACCGTGCGCCACTCCGGAAGTCAGAGAAGGGAGCGAGCAGGCGCCCTCTAGGGGTGAGGAAGGGAAAGGGCGGGAAGAGGACGGCTGAAGACGAGTGCGTTTCTCTGCCAGGGTAAAAAGGAAACCATTGCAAACTGAAGCCCTCCAGGGGCCTGCGCTGCCCAGCAGAGAGGAGGCTGTGAGGGCTGTAGGCAACAGGGGCTGGCAGATCTGCCCATAATTTGAGCTAACACTAGAAGCCTGCCTTTCTTTGGTCCTTGTTAATAGAACAAAAGTCTGTTCGCCCTTGACGGCGGCTGGTCTGCAAGTTGCCCGGTGACTAGGGAGGTCAGCGGGTCCTCACAAGCTGCCCTGACTCGGGCTCTACAGCTGCACAGGCGGATTTGACACCTTCCTGCGTCATCTCCAGACCATCGCTGGCCCCATCGCAAGTTACAGACAAGGAGACTAACGCGGGTAGGTTGAGTCTCTTAGGTAGGGAGCCAGAATTTACATCAGGTCTTTTGGACTCTGAACGTCATAGAGTCCTGATGACCCTAAAAGTTCGGTGGTATAAAAATGCGTGCCCTTGAGATAGCGCCAGACCCTAAATCATGTAAAAGATCAGGAAAGCTCATTTAACTTCAACAGGTCAGGCCCTCGGCTATGTGCGTGTAACCCAGTTACTCTTCAAAGCAACCTTGCAAGGGAATTCTGCTTTTATCTCCACTCTAGTGTTATAGAAACTGAGTCACGGAGTTAGTGACTTTCTATCACAAGGATTCAAACCCACGACACCTGCTACAGAGAGCCACTAACTACTGTTCTATACTGGGACTCCAACAGTCTGTGATTATCTTCTGTGTATTCTGCCAAATCAGGAAAGTACAATGATGGATATTAAAAATATTAAAAATATATCAAACAAAGAATGAAATATTTCTGGTTTAACTCTAAAGTGCTCTTAACAGTATTGTGCGCTCCTCTCTTGGGGAAAGTATTTGATTTGCACTGTAAATGTTTATGTGAGATTGTTTGGAATGCAAGTTGGTCTACCCTTTTACAACCTCCACATAATATGGATGGACATTTTGCAGAGTTGGGTCTAGAATAGTAAATTTTCTCTGAGTAGGATGATAATAAAAAAACACAAAGCTTTACTTCAGACGTCGTGAATAAAAGAACAGATCATGCCCCTCTCTTGATCCAAATCCAAGGGTCATAGTAGATGACAAAGCTGGTATTGTGGAACCGGTGGGGAAAGTATGGGTTAGTAAACAAGTGGCATTCAGAAACACAGAGACCCGCTGCAGAAAAAAATAAGTAAATTGTGTCCGTACCTCAAATAACACAATAGGATAAGAGCCTAGCACAGCAACAATTTAGGAAACTTGTGAAAATCATTTTTAAATTATGGAGTAACTATGTCCTCTTCTGTTAAACTCTGACCGACATGCCCTTCTCTCCACTAAGTCAGAAAATACCACTGTAGCCTCTTGACACACAGAGGCAGATTTTCCCGTGAGCTTTGTGTGATTCAAATTGTATTTATTTGTAAAGTTTTCAAAGAAAGGTGTACTGGCTTCAAATTAAATAGCTGCTGCAACTACATTCTCTTCTCTAGGTTAAGTAAAAACCTGCTTATGGACATATCAAGTTTAATATTTACAAATACGCTGAGATTCCACCTTACCCTAGAAAGAATAGCTGCCATCAAAGAACCCAATACTAACACACACTGGTGAGACTCCAGTGGGAAAGGAAACTCCTATACTGTTGATGGGATTGTAAACTAGTACAACCACTGTGGAAATCAGCATGGAGAGTCCTCAAAAAACTAAAACTAGAAATTCCATTTGAACCAGTTACTCCTTTCCTATGTATTTTCCCCAAAGAGTTAAAGACATCGTGTCACAGTGATCATGCACACCCGTGTTATAGCCACACAGTTCATTATAGCTAAATCTTGGAAAAGGCCTATGTGTCCATCAGCAGATGAATGGATAAAGAAAGTGTGGTATTTACACACAGTGAAGTGCTACTCTGCCATTAAGAAGGGTAAACTTGAGTCATTCATAGGAAAATAGGTGTATTGTGAGGCCGTAACGTTAAGTGAAATAGATCAGACACGTAAGCTGAACTATCATATGATTTGTCTTATATGAGAAAACCAAAATATAAATAAAAAGTAAAATAAAAGATAAATAATAGAAAGTAGGGAGATAGATGTTTCTTAAATAGGAGGGGGCTCAAGAGATGGAGGAGGAGTTGGGGGGGAAGAAGATGAAAACAGGAGTTAAGATGTGTTATGTAATGTACCAACTCCTCACAAGGAAAGTTATCAGTACTTACTGAAAATATGTACAGTACTAATAAAAAAATTTTAAAATATTTACAAATAAGTATTAAATATGACACTATAATATTTATGAATATTAAGAATAAGAGTTCAGTGTAAAATATTTTATGCACTAGATGCTTCAATTTTTAACTTATTTTCACAATTTATACTCTTTTTTTAGAAAAACTTGGGAGATAGCTTGTGTTTTCTTTGTCAGGTCTCTACATACTAAAGGGGAAAGAGCCACGAGGATTGTGGAGACGGCTAATTTCTGGGTTTAGCTCTGCCCTCTGTAGTTAGATAACGGAGTGGCTCATTCCTTTTCAGTGCGCCATCAATTAACCATTTAAAATTTATAGTGCAGAATGTGTGATATTCATGTTCTCCTCTAGCTCAAAAAATCCCAACATTCTATAGCTCTTAGTATCTGAGCATATGTTAAAATCCCATTTAAACAGCAGCCCCAGCCCAGTTGCAAGCTTTCCCTTCTGAGGTATTGGAGGGTATTTACTACTTGCATAGAAAATGCTCTTTTTGAAATATTCAACCTGCAAAGTCCTTATGGAACCCGATGGTGAATGAGGCACTGGAGACATGAAGAGCAAAAAGCACATATTTCCTGGTCTTGTCGTAACAAGCGACCAGAAATTTTAAAAATAAAAGTTTGAAATATAATGGAAATAGTTAAATCAACTGAAGGAAGCATGGGAGGAATGTAGTCAGGGAATCCATGACAACCTGTTCTCTTAAAACTCAGTATTTGTACTATATTTTATGAATATTGCTTTTAATAAAAGCATTTGTGTGAGTGAACCTTATAATTTAGGAGACTACTTTCTCCCGTTTCCACCACAAGAGAACTAGGAGAGATGAGATGAGTATTAATGATCCCACTAACATCAACTCTAGCCGAGACCTGGAGATCCTACCCATTATCAGGCTTCAAAGTAAGGACAGGTATGGGACTCAGGTCCTTCCCTCCCCTTCAGGACATCCTTCCCCAGCTAGGAAAAGTGGAGTCTCCACAGTGGGTGGTATGTTGTTGCACACAGCAGGAAATGCTTAGGCAGGCAGTAACTATGTGGCATGGCACCCTGCTTATCTGACCTTTAGCACAAAGTCATACCCCATCAATCCATAATAATTAACTCTGACCTTGAAGGATAACTTATTTTATTCCACTCTTGGGATAATCCTCTCAGGCAGGGCTTTATTATACCCATTTTAAAGGTCAGAACATAGAATGAGTATCATTAATTTAAGCAATTTAGCCAGAGGATGCACAGTTTAGTCCCGAGCGGGGCTGGAGGGAAAGGCAGATGTGGCTCCATGTCACATTACAGTTTGGTGATAACTGTGCATCTCTCTGCCATCTGCAGTGGCCCCGCTGGCCCCACAGCAGGAAATGAGGGGTGACTGTCACAGGACTGGACAATAATGAGCCACCACGAGGCCACAGAGCAGACCAGAGGTGTTGGAGGACTTGCTCTTTACTCCTTTGAAACAATTTGGTATTCACACAAACACAGTGGTCCCTGCAGGCCTAAAAGAGTTAATGCACACTGCAAATGCATTTGAACCCTGGGAATATCTGCATTAATATTTTTTGCCCTTGAAATGCTTTATTTAAATATGAAGGAGATTCATAACAGTCGTTGCCTATTAAAGCACAAGATTAGGGCTGCTGGCCTTAATTTTACTTGGTAGGTCTTGACGTGAACTTTGGAATCACATGACAAGGTAATAAAGAAAAGATCATATGATCTTCCAGAAAAAAAAATAACGCGAGGTTGGGGCTAATTTTGCAATATTACTCTTTAACAGTCTTAGAGCCATTCACCCTGTAGAGAACTGTGGGACTTTTTCTTTTTTACCTTTGATGTGGACCATTTCTTTCTGTGCTCCATTTTCCGACCCAGTGTATTTTATAATGATATCCATCATGTCTGTTTGTCAGTTTATGGCAGCTTAAAAAATTGCCTCAAGGCCAGTAATGAGAAGAAATCTTTCCCACTTCCTGTAGATTGTTTTATGTGCTTCACAGTTTTCTGCACCAAATAATAAAAAATAACATTGCTTTCAAAACTGTCCTTTATCTCGCCTCTTTTTCTTCTCCCTTTAGTCCTTTATGGTTTATTTCCCTTTGCTTTACTGATGCTTAGGCTACTGTGTTTTTGTTCATAATTAACAAGATAGAAAAGACGAGAATATATTCTTAGAATGGAAAGTGTTTCAAAGGCTTCGTTTCAGCTGGCCATTCATCCAGTTGAAAGGAAACCATCTGAAGGTTTTAGTGGGTATATAGACACGCAGAAATATACATGCATATACACATATACTTGTACATGTTTGAGCTATCCATTCATCCATCTATTCTTTAACAAGAGAGCCCACACTTTAAAAACTGTTCTTTGAAATAGTGAAGTCAATGCATGCGAGAAGAGGGTGATCACTTAGTTGAGCTCTAACAGAACTACAAATTAATTTTAATAAGGAGAGGGTACGTGTACCTAACTAGAGACAAGTACTAATAAAAAATAAAAATTAAGAATATTTGGAGAGAAGATTATAGATTTCTCAGCACATTTATATTAGCACCTGGAAGGGCCAATAAATCTGGAAAAGGTCAGTTATTTCTGCTGTTATTAAAAATATGTTGGTGGTGATCAGAAGACACTAGAAAATTTTCTAGAATGATTTGTCTTTTACTCTATTTTTTTTCATCTCCAACTTCTTCCTGTCTCTAAAACTTCAAGTTGTTTGATAATTTCACACTTGGACTACATTTTAACAGTAGTTTCCATTTCCTAGAACATTATTTTCATTGCCATTCTGTCATGCAAAATGTTAAGCCACTTTGGAAAGTCAATAGTAAGGTGATGTTTCCAAAGACAAACATTTCTAAATGATATTCCCGGATCTTCATTTTACTGGGGAATTAGCTGTAGTTAGCATGGCTCACAAGCTGTCCATTCTTGATTTCCCAGCATATAACAGGGAAAATATGGAAAATCAGTCTTTTATAACTGAAACTGTTGAATAAGCAAAAATTTTGGTTTTGACCTCATTCCATGTTGGTTTGAAAGAAGGGAGGAAGGGAGGAAGGAAGGAAGAAAGGAAGGAAGGACACTGATCGATGGATAGATGGACAAATGGATGGATGGATGGGTGGATGGAAGAAAAAGGTCTGACTGCTGGGAGTCAAAGATTTGACTACTGGGAAGAGCCCAGCTTTTAAATTAAATTGGAAAGCAGCCTGGTGTGCAAGAACTCCAACCCCTAGCTGATTCTTCCCTGCCCCTTGACAGCATAATTAGCACCATCTTTCACCCTATAAACCACACCAACCTATGACAGACTTCCTCTTTCTTTTAGGCTCAAACTGATTTGCATACATTTTCCCTGGACCAGGGAAGGGCTCTACAGATTTAAATTTCCTTGCTGTCCACATGCTCATTAGAATATCAGTCTCTACATAGCAGAAGAAGAAAGATGTTATGTGACTATTTACAAAGAGCCATGCTGTGAGCGTAATTTTATTTAAATAGTTGAAAAGAGAGTTGGTACAACTGAAAGATTTGGTTGTAGGTCCGTGAACAATCTTCTATTGTCTATTTAGATGCCAAATGTCATCAAGAACAAGGTAGAATCAGTGTCCTATGGAAAAATGTCAATAAAAGCCCAGATGGCTGGGGGGAAATGCCCTTCACGTGATAAAATGATTTTTGTGTGGGTCTAGATGAATTGGGTTCTAGAAAGGTGAAGAGAATCTATGCCTGCCCAGAAGGACAGTCCCCTGGAAATTAAGAAGGAATTGAGCCTGGACTCTATCTATTGAGTCAATAATATAATAATATAATGCCTGCCATGAATGAGATTGGAGATAGAGAAGGAGCTAGAGCTGGAGCTAGAGCTAGAGCTAGAGATGCTGGGGAAAGAGGTAGAGATGTTTATTTCTGTCTTAGTTCAAGTTGCTATACCTAAGTGCCGTATACTGAGTGGCTCAAACAAAGCTTATCACAGCCTAGGAGGTTGAGGAGTTCAAGGAAGATCATGGTGCCCATAGATGGGATGTCTGGTAAGAACCTGCTTCTTGGCTTACACGTGGCCATCTTCTTATGGTGGCCTCCCTAGTGAGTTATCTGGCCTCCTATATTCAGGAAAGCTCAACCCTCATGGCCCCATAACCTCCCCAAAACTCCACCTCTAAATGCCATTACATTGGGATTAGGGTTTCAACATGTGGGTTTGGTGGGAACACCAGCAGTCAGCTCTTTTACTCTCTCTCACACACACACACACACACACACACACACACACAGGCTCATGCATGCCTGCCTTTTACTAAAACATTATGGAGAAATTGAGGCTGCTTAGTAACTCATTCATTCACCCATTGTATTTTTAGCGCTTCTTTTTTCTTTCGGTGCTGGGGATCGAACTCAGGGCCTTGTGCTTGCTAAGCTAGCGCTGTAACCGCTGAGCTAAATCCCCAGCCCTAGCGCTTCTTTACTTTTCTCTCTTTTTTCCCTCCATCTTCTTTCACCTCTCTTATACATATAAATCAAAAATTATTATTTGTATTGTTTTATTCAGCGAAAAGGACTTATTTATCTGAGAGAAAGTCCGGATTGTGGGTGGAAAGCCAGCAGAATCGGTAAAAGTAATTGTTTAGCAAGGAAGCGTCCTCCGTTGGTTGTGGGATTCCCTGGAGAACCTCATCAGTCACTGTTACCAGAGAGCGGCGATAACAAGCGAGGGACAGTACCACACGCTGCCCGCAGCAGCAGGACATAACAAGCGCCTCTGCTGGATACTTCTGCTTATGTGGAGAGAAGGAGGTCTTAGGCAATTTGTGCTTTAGAAGACCAAATAGTCACTCAATAACTTGTCGTGCTCTGGACTGTTCTTTAATCTTGGATGCAGGCTTTTCTGGAGGCAGCCTGTACAGTCACATTTGAGTGGGGCTTAAGGGTGCTGGTAAGATCAGGGCCAGGCAGAGCCTCTCATGGAAGCAACGTTAGCTCCTTCTGGCCCCCTTGTTCTACTGTCCCCTACAACACATTAACCCTGCCTTCCTCTTTACATTCTAACTGATCCGCAAAGGATATGTAGGTGTTGGTCAGGTACAGTGCTGCACACTTGTGATCTCAGCTACTCTGGAGGCTGAGGCAGGAGAATCACAAGTTCAAGGTCAGTGTGGGCAACTTAGCAAGACCCTGTTTCAAAATAAAAATATAAAGAACCAGAGGTAAGAGCTCAACACTCCCTGTGTTCAATCTCCAGTCCCACAAAAAAAAGAAATAAAATAGATAGGTGCTACTTGAGGAAATGTCACCAGAATCTGGATGATAGAACCATTGGACTACAAGATGTGAGCCAGTATTTATCTGGACTTGCCAGGAGTCTGTATGCCTTGAGGCTCCAGGTGTGAGACTTGTGAGCTTTTTTTTATATTTATTTAGGGAAGTGCTGGGGATTGAACTCCGGGCCTTGCACTTGCTAGGCAAGCGTTCTACCACTTGAGCTAAATCCCCAATCCTTTTACATTTTTTTAAACAGACTTTTTATTTGTGCCTTATCTTATGGAATCGATGTATTTGTAGCAATACAGTTGTGAGATTTTGGTTTAAGATGTTACCTCCTAAAGGTATCTATATTTTAGATTGTGTCTAGATAAAAGCAATAAAACGTCTTTGGAATGATAATAATGTAGCTGCCTCTGAGAATCGACGATATGCCAGACAAAGTTTGCTGTGGACTAAATGTTCATAACCTCCCACCGCCCACCAATTCATATGTTGAAACACTAATCCCCAATAGGATGCTGTTAGTAGGTAGGGTCTTCAGAAAGTAATTAGGGTTTTATGAGGCCTTCACAATACAATTAAGGCTCTTATAAGAAGAGGAAGAGATGTGAGCTATCACTTCCTCTTCATGCATGCCTGAAGGAAAGGCCTGGTGAGGACACAAACAGGACGAGGCCTTTTACCAAGAACCCAACCACACTGGTGCCCTGGTCTCAGAATTCCAGCTTCCAGAACCACAAGAAGTAAATGTCTGAAGTTTAAGCCATCCACTCTATGCTGGTTTGTTATTGTAACCCTAACTGATTAAGACGTCGTTCTGTTGTTTGATTCTTACTATGAAATAGGTAAGGGAACTGAGGCACAAGTGACACAGGTGGCTTGTGCAAGGTCACAGAAGTGCCGGGTACCACGTGCAAGTCAGAGGCAGGCAGTCTGGCACCACATATGTGGAGCCATGATAAGTGTTGGGAACGAGTAGCACGTGGACTTCCGGTTGGGTTTCATGGACACTGGGATAGAGGTGTGTATGTAGGAAGTATATTGGAGATTGCTCTTAAACAACTCATGTTAAGGCAGATGAGCAAAGGAGTTCGGGAAAGGGAAAGCTGCAAACCTGTGCACTGTCTGGAATGCACTCAAGCTAGGCTGATCCTTCTGTGATGTCCCAAATGGAAGGAAGGAAGCCATGGTTTATACCCTCCCCTTCTCCACTGATGCATCATTGGAGGGGGGCTGCCGCTAGAGCACAATATTACCTATAGCGTACGGTAGGCAGAAGGCTTTTGCTGTCCTCCAGGCAAAAGAGGGGCGATTTCCTAACAGTGTGGAACTGGACGGTGGGGTGGCGAGTAGATGACAGCAGCAGTGGGAAGACACGGATGCATTTGAGAGAATTAAAATCCAAATTTAAACCTTTAGTGATGAATATGAGAGTATAGGAGAGGGAGGTGTTGAGGATGACTTCTAGGACCCTGGATTTATGTAACTAAGAGACAAGCATCTTAGTGAGTCACTGGAACCATAAGCAGAGAATTTGAAGAGTTGCCCTGTGCGTGGGTCGATCTACTTCCCCGGGAGATTAGTGGCCAACTGAACATGTAGGTCTGATATGCATAGAAAGCCTGGATTTCTGGTGTGAGTTTGAATACTGTACAGTTTATATCCAAAGCCATGTTCATAAATGAGACCTCAAGAAGAACATACAAAGTGAGAAGAAAGGGGTCCTGGTAAGAGCCAAGAGGAAAGTTTAGAGACAAGGATATGAGTGTGTAAAGGATACAGGGAAAGAACCCCAGATGGCAAGAGGCACCCAAGGCGAGAAACAGGGGTCACTGGTGTGCAATACCGCCAGGGCGTGAGGGGCTCACTGGACACCGTGACACCTCTGGGAGCCCCAGCGAAGGGGCTTTGGGTGGACTAGTCACCCAACAAGGGTCCTAGATCTTCCGAAGAGGAGATGACTTGTCCCATGGTATAAATTCATGGACTATCAGGACAGAAAACCATTTCAGGTTGCATTGGTGTGAGACATAGATGGACTTATTCGGCAGAGTTTGAAAGTAGGGCACAATAGGGGAGGGGCTCACTCTGAGGAAGAGGTGCAGACTGGCCTGCTCATGGAAGAACAAGGCCGGCTCTTCTGGATTTGCTGAGGTGGATCAGAGTCCCAGAGGAATCCTTATAGCTCGAAGGGCAATTTGATTCCCATGAGATGGTTGTTCCTGCTTGGTGGGGGCGGGGGGTGGTCTGCAAGACTTTCCTTTTCTGAAGGGCCTGAAGTGATTACTGGTTTAGAACAAGGGTTGGAGACTTCCAGAAAATGGATGTTGTAAAAGCTGCCAATTAGACATCCCTGCAAATCCTGAAAATTTGTTACTCTTATCATGGTATCCTTAGTCTTGAAGGAGGATGAGATAAGCTAGGTGAATTTAGGGCTCATTAAACCTTATAACACAGACACTCCTTAAGTGATTAACGTGCTTATTGCAGAGCTGAGAAGGAATCTGACCCAAAGTTTTAAAGTAATGAGGGAGACATACAAAACGAAGACAGAGATCTAAGTTTAGAACTACAGTTTGCTTGTCGTCTTTCAACCTTTCTTTATTTCCTCTACCTCAGACTGATGGTCATAACGGACATGTTGGGCTGGGTAGAGTGGGGAGTGGGTCAAGAGGTTAACACAGGGCCAGAGGCTGATTCCTGTGAGATGGTTGTTCCTGCTTCGGGGAGGGTGGTCTCGCAGTGGGGTGCTCTGCAAGACTTTCCTTTTCTGAAGCTTTGGCAAGAGAGGAGCATTGAAGAGGAATACTCCTGATTTTGTTTTCACTTCTGCTGGAAAACTTGAGCAGGTGTAAAGGCTGGCAGAAAGGATGGCACTGAGTGGCAAGGGATGGGGGAGGAGTAAGGGCAGTGTCCGTGAGTAGGACAAAGTGTCTCGCAGGTGGAGGGGTGGTGCCAACAGAGGGGGAGGGTGGCTGGGGATGGTAAGCAGGTGGCCCGTTAGCCTGGCCAAACAGAAGGAGCAGGACAAACACAAATCAAAGGAAATTCAAACACTTGGACCTGACTGGGTGCTCTCCCATTTGATTTTTTCCAAAAAGATGTGGAGGTCAGGCTGACGTCACGAATACTTCTTTAATTCAAATGGATTAGCTTGGATTGGACTGGAGAGGGGAACTGACCCCAAATAAAATGAAAAGAATAAATGAGAACACACAAAGTGAAGAAGCACCCAGAAAAAAAAAAAAAAACAGATGATTGAACCCAAAAAGTTGCAAAAAGAGAACGATCAACTCTGAATCGTTTTGCCTGTACCTTAGCGTCACACTGAACGAAGCACAGACCTGCTCACACCAACAAGACCAAAATCTCAGTCATCCTCCCCAACTGTTGCAACTTCCACTAAAAATCTAAATCAGCGTTTCTTAAAGTAGCCAGTTTTGAAAGACACAGGATGAATTGTTCTCCAAAGACTGCTTAAGAATTTGGAGAAAATATAAGGCAATTTAGAAAGCAATAAGCTATTTTTCTCAGCAGCCTGGCCATCTCGGGAGGCATCCCAGCTTTCAACTGGCTCCTGCATCCTCGATTTTCATCACTAAGAGGTAACATTCCAGTGCTTCCCTCTAAATGAATATGTTGCTGACAGTGTCTATAGTAGAGAAAGAATAAATCAGAAAATACATTGAAGTTGCTCTATACTTCCTTGTGGATGGTTAGTTTAATTTGCTCAACTAAAACAGCTTCACTTGATCCAAGAATTTAACACTTGAAAATATGCAGTGGCCTGAGTTGATTCACAAAATGCACCAATACTTAAACCAGGTTAGGATTCAAACTTGTATTTGATATTTAATCTGGTATTTTTTTTTGGTGACTAGAATTATAATATTTCACAGTAATACTACTCTATTTCCAGTCAAATATCAATTCATAGTTTTAGATTATTTGTTACATTCTCGTGAATTTAGAAAAGTTAAAATAATAATCATTGATTTCATACTTCTATAGGAATTTTGAAAATGTCTTTAAGGACCTTGGACAATTTTTTTATCCAGGATAAGTCTAAAGAAGGTTTAAATAAAATATGTAAAGTGTGTCCATTTAACGTTATGGTATAAATATAATGGTTAACAGAAACAATTATAGACTGTAATTTTTTTTTAAAAAAGCAGGATAAAGATGATGGATTAAATACAAAAAAATCTTGGAAACCTTCCCAAATTCTATTAACATAAGAGTAAAAATATTTTAAATATCAAAACACAAGAACTAAGTGAATGAGTGAAAGAATAAGAACAACCGTATTTTGGAAAGTGGGGAAAAGATCGAGCCTCCATGGACTTGGCTGGCTTGCGAAAGCTGAATCTTTTAGTGATCTGTAATTAGTCTTGATAACAAGACTGAACTACACACTTCAAAAAGCTAAAAGAAAGTACTTTGAAAGTTTTCACCATAAAGAATGATAAATGGTATTTTGAATGGGATTGTGTTGAATCTGTACATCAGTTTCAGAAGTGTGGCCGCTTTACTATTATTCTGCCATAGAGGAACATAGACTAGAGTCATTTGTAGGAAAATGGATGCACCTTGAGATCATAATGTTAAGTGAAAAAAATCAGACACACAAGCTTGACTATCACATGATTTCTCTTGGCTGAAAAACCCAATTTATAAAGAGGAAATGGAGAGATAGGTCTTCTGCAAATGGGAGCAGAGAGCAAGAAATGGAGGGGGAAAAGGAATGGGAGGAAAAAGGAATCCAAGTGTGTTATGCACATGTACCAGCTCCTCTGAGGAATGCAATCATTATGTACTGCAAAGATGTACTAATAAAAAATAAAAATAGAAAAATAAATGATAGGTGAGGACATAGATATATTTAACTTGATGTAAACGTTCTACAGTATACATGTGTATCCGAATACATTGTGTTCAATATTAATGTTTTTATGTACCCTAAAAATTAATTCAAATTTTAAAGATATAAAATTTCCCCCAAATATGTCAGCTTCATCTTTCATTTTTCATCATTTTGGGTAGAATATTAATGCTCTTGTCGGGTGACTCTCCCTTCCCTCTTTGAAGATTCTGCAGGGCCTCCCCTATCCACAGGCCTTCACGGAGAGTTGGAAGAAGAAAGTGCGCACTGCTGTTTGTATTTCCAGGTTCGGGTTGCCAGGGTTACCGGGGTTACTAACGGGTGGGAATAACAGAGATTCTTATAGTCTGTTAGTGAAATGCAAAATAACTGTGCAATTGGTGATATTTGCCTGGGTCTTAATAGGATAGAATTTAGGTAAAGCATTTTAAGAAGGGAAAACTGGGAGGAAAATGGACAAAATAATTGCAATGGCCGGATGTTTAAAGGGAAAAGAAATAGTGGCTGAAATATTTTGGCTACACAAAGAGTTTTTTTTTTTTTTACGCTACATTTTATAGCAGCTCTGGGAAAACATACAGATAGAATTTGTGCCCAGAATCCTCCAACTGCCACACAATGAACTGTGAGGGCGTGCAGAGGTAAAAGCAGGAGGAGGAACTGAAACTCTGTTCAAGGAGGTAAATAGATAACCAGGTCTCCCCATACTCCTCTTGGAAAGAGACTGCCACTTCCTGCTGTCTGAGAAGCAGGAAGCTCACGTAAGGAGAGGAAACTTTAAAAGCAGAACAATTATTATCCTGACAAGTCAAGAAAAATCACCAGAGCCAGGAAGGAGGGATGAAAGAAGAAACGTTCACATGGAGAAGACTGATCCTACCGAGAGTTATGGGAAACTCAATAGAAAAATTAGAAATTTAACCAGAAATGAGCCAGCCTTTGAGATATTTTTAGTTATGTCAAGAAAAGACACATTTATTCTTTTTTTAACTAAGATTGTATTTAATAAAATGAGTATTGGATAATGAATGTGTGGTTTTTCAGAAAAAAGAAATTTAGCTAAGGACATCTTTTAGAAATCAGAGTAACTCAAAGGAAAAAGAACAAGAAAATTAGAGAAACTATTCAGGAGGCCTAACACATAAATATGAATGCCAAAGATAAAGAGCCTGCTCGTGTGTAAACACAAGGACAGGTCCTGGAACAGATTGGTTTGGCGAGTTTATGATACATCATATGAGAATACAGACTCAGACAAAATTTGTGCATTAGTGCAAATTTTCAGAATGTTGGGGTTAGGGAGAGAAGGGAAGAAGCTATAGTCTCCAAGAAAGGAAAAACAAAGAGAAAAATTGATCATGTGCAAAGGTTAAAGAATTCGAATAGCTTCAGACTTGTTAGTAACAACACTGGAACGTAAAAGCAATGGAATACAGTAATACTTTCAAAATCACCAGGGAAGATAATTCCAAACAGCTTTACACCCACCTTGCTATCACATCTCTGGAAAACCCTCTGTGCCAGACAAATCAAGACACTGAGTCGCATCCTCTTCTGGACTTCCCATGAAAGAGTTATTAAAAACAACCCTCTGAGGAAACCAGTGCCTCCTCAAATAGCTTAAGTACCCACCCCAGTGAAGTAGGTCTGGTACTTTTTAAAAAGGAGAAAAAAGTCTTAAGAACTGAAAACCGTAATATCTCACAATGTCCAATTTCCAATAAACTAACTAGATACAAAAGAAGTAGGAATGTGTGACCTAGATCAGAAAAAAAAAAAAACAGTCAATAACAATAGACCAGAAATGACTGAGATGATAAGATTTGTTGATGAGGATATTAAAATACTTGTTAGAGATATTTGATAAGATTGAGGATTTAATGAAAAATATAAAACTAATGAAAAACAGAAATATATGAATACGAACCAGGTGGGTCTCTTAGTGATGAAAAACGCAAGCTCTGAAATGAATAGTTCACCCTGGGTGTAACAGCAGAGTAGACACTTCAAAATGAGAAGATCTGTGAACTTAAAGTGATACCAACAAAACTCCAAAGCCTTAACTGCTTGTGGCTTCTTCCCTGGTGCTTTGGTAGCCTAGTGCTGTGTAAGAGGTCAAGATACTTTGCTAGAGCGATCCCATGGAGAGGAGAGAAGCTGAGCTCCCTTATCCCCTACTTGTCCCAGGATCTAAATCACCCCTCCTTAACCTAACCTCAATCTAACCTTAACTGCCACGTGACCACAGCTAAGTGGGACATCCCAAGTCAGAGTAGTAGCAGAACTCCCCAAGCTGGATCCAATCAACCAGTACAACCATGAGAATAAATAAAATAGTTGTTGTATGGAGCCACTTTTAAAAAAAAAAAAAAAAAGTAGGAAAGTAGATCAACCAAAGTGCTCACATTTTTGGAGACACACCAAAACTTCCACAGCCCCAGTTTATTATTTGTCACTGAAACATGTGACCATCATACGCAGCCTTGTTATATGGCTCCCTCCCAGGGTAACTGAACCTGCCTTACCGTTGATGTTAACCTCGACCTGTCCCTCCCATCTTCTCTCTGTAATACCCTTCCTAGCTCTTCTTTAACCCAAAGAACTTCTTTCAGTGTTTCTACCAACACCATTTTGAATCACTATTTCCAGAAACAAAAGATGCATGTGTGGTCAGGCAGAGAGGATTCCATTTTCGTTACCAAGATATTAGAAAATTGCAGGAGATGGAAGGCATCTTCTCATGACCTAAGAGAAGGAGGGAAGAAGGAAGAACACTGCTTCATGATTGGAGAGTAAAAAGAGTAAACCCCAAGATGGGGAATACAGAGCAGAGGTGTGTCCGTCACAAGTAATACCATCCTTAGGTGACCTGGAGTATGGAACGTGTAGCCCTTGAACATAGAATGGTAATCTGTCGTACGACATCACTATTTCAGTTACATTTTGAGTTAAATTGGCTTCTGCAGCCCTAACCACCATTATTAGCGTCTGTTTCCATGGGAAAATGTGTTTCACATTAAAGCAATCTATTAATGGTCCTTTGCTGAGAAAGCTCACATTTGTAACATCACAAAGCCCACTCATTCATCAGCTAGATTGCGAAATTTCACTCCTACAGATAACCAGTTTTTCATAAATCGGGGTTAAATGAGACTGGTAGGAATGATTCATAACTCTTCCGCATATCTCCCTCCTTAGTACCTTCCTTTTGCTGTTGTCCTAATATATTGCTATTGCTTTCCTCACTCATGGCTTATCTCCCTGTCTCGGTAATAAGCACAGTGATAGCTAAGGACCATGACTCACACTCCTCGGGATGCTTTTAGCACAGTATCTGGCACTCCATCCGCTGTCTCCACACTTACGGCTTAATTTCTGTTTGGATTCAGAGCATCAGTTCATATCAGATGGTGGTGGTGGTATAAAACCAAGAATCCTGTGTGATTCTTTTCTCAAAGCACTTGGGTACACACATCGCAAGACTAGGCTTCCTCTTTTCTGAGTGGTCCAGTGTGCACTGTGGCCAGACAGGCAAACCGGGCTCCGAGGCTTCCTGACCTGCCCCTGCCATGAGCAGAGATACCTAGAGCAACTTCGGAACCACATTGTAGAGACCAGAAGAGGGGCTGCTCCAAGTCAAAGCCAAAGAAGCCACCCAGCGCACATTTGCCGGCTCCAGCAGTGAGCTGGTGGAATCAGGGAGGTCTCCGGAAGCAGGAATAGATAAGCGTGACTGTCGTCTTCGAGGGCAGGCTGTGGAGTCTCTCGCCTTTCCAGAATGCAAGTGGGTTGGGAGGAGAGAATAAGCACGCAGAGAGAGTAATGGTTGGAGCTGGGGCGGGAAGAGCCTCGGAGACCTGAGACCTGGAATGAGCTCTGGGACCCCGGAGCCCTGCCAGTGAGAGCTCCATGTGTCCGAAGCCCTGTGGGGAGGTGGCGAGGGAGATGGAGGCAGCCCCATGTCTTCTCTTCATCTGTCCTCACACCCTCGATTGTTTGTGCTCAGCAATTCTCACTTACCTGTGTTTTGCTCTTCGCTTCACTGGCTCTCAAGTGTGTGTTTTGTTTTATGTACTCGGTACTGGGCACTAATTTTTGTTTCACGGTAATCATAGTCGCCGTCTATTGACTGAATAGGGTTCATCCTCTGGGTAAGGTGCAGAACGATTTGCGGGGGACGTTAGAAAATGAAGATAGCAAGAATTGCAGAGGACAAGGAGCCAGACAGGCCAGACAGGCACACCCTTTGAGAAACTGAACAGATGGCACGTAAAGAGATCGATTTACATCTCATCCTGATTGTTTAAGAGAACATTGTACTTTAAAAATCCGTATTTAAAAATACATATATGCTGTGTAGCTTGAACCTTTCGCTAAGCCAAAAGCCAAGGGCACTAGAGTATATAAAAGCCAGACTGGCTTTTATAGAGCTATGTGGCAGTAATTAAGAGTAAGAGGAGCAAAATCTTTGTCAGTGGTGCTGTGGGCCTGAGGTGGAGGCGGCATGATCAGAGTGTGGGAAAGGCACAGAGCTCTCTAAACAGAGCTGATGAGTCTTATCAAACTGACATAGTTACAGTGATGAAACATCACCGTGATTATTTATGTCTGAGTTGGAAGCACTTGTAGAAATTAAAAGGTATTCCATACATATTGGGGGTGTTGGCAAAAATATAATTTAAGTCTCAAATCTCAAGTATTGTAAAAAAAAAGTATTACTGAGGTAGATTTGCCACTAGAAGTTGTATCTGGAATATACACTTTTTCACTCAAAATGACCCTGTATGAGAGACACTGACTCAGAGAACATTGAAGGAAATGGTGCTCCCGCTCTGAAATTTATTCCACTACTCTCTACTCATCCTTCACTATCTCCCTTGTTCTTGCCCCTGTGCATGTATGAATTTACTGAGATAGGAAAGCCAGATTTATTAGATGTGTCTGCAGGTCACCTGGGAAAACAAAGGGGCCTCAGAGTACCACTGGAAGAGGCGCTAAGATAACCACAAATCACCAGGAAACCCGAGATCAATGCTGCAAGCCGAGCAAATGCCTCTAACTGCAGCCCAGATGCGGAAAGGTGGATTCCAGGACTCTGGGCACTTCCGGGACTCTGTGGGTCTTGGCCGCCCGGAAGGATCGCAGCTGTTAAACAAAGGCTGCTGATAATATTTATTATTGAGTTAATCTGTGACTAGTTGAAGAAACTAGACATAGGCTATTTAAGGAAGAGAATATCAATGGAAAAATTAACATCGTCTTCAACATTCGAAGGATCCCCAAGTTGAGGGTGATAACTATGTATTTTGAGGCCCTCGGAGGGCAGTAGGAGGATGCACCAAGGGAAGAATGAAAGGAGGTGACTTTGAGCCCTGGGAAAGAAACTCATTTCTGAAAATCTGAGATGGAAGGAAATGTTGTTAAAAAGCTGATCTTTTCCTCCCCAGATCAACATAAAGCAAAGAAATCAATATAAAAATTATATTCCCCACCTAAGCCACCATCTAACTTCAGTCAGACAATTCCTGAGAAACATAAAATGATGGCTGTACTTTTGTAAACATATTAATTATAAATGCCCAGGACAGATATTCCATTATAATATAGAAATGTGCTCTGCAACACTTCCCCCCAACACCTGCTCTCGATAAGAAACTGCATGTTGTGGAAGAGAAACTCAGCCAAAAATTATTGTATAAACATTTATACGAATGGTAAGATCCCCGAATAGAATAACAGAAAGAAAATGGAATTCATATAACAAATATGTCATCCACCACTCTGATGACAAATTCAGAATAAATACATTAAGTAACAGAAAAGAGCGGAGAAAGACAGTGACAACACATTTTGATGGCTGGGCTGTTACACACGTTCTTTGGAACTCCCTAAAGATCTATTTTTCCATAACCAGGTTAAGTATCATCGACAGGTATATTTCATAAGTACGGGGAAGGCATTGAGACTTGCAAAAACACACAGTGAATCTTATTCGTTATGTCACAGGGCAGCGGTGATATATTCCAAGGGCAGACGCTCACTCTAATCATTTGAAACAAAGGGACAGACTCATTCATCCAACTAATCAATATGAATCCCCTGGTCCAAAAAAGAAGTATAAATCAGCAGCTGCTCCATGGTCAGTTTTCACGTCCACCCCTCCTCTGAGCCGGAGAAAGGGGGGACTCGGGACGTGTGTCAGCAGGAAAATGACTTGGGCTTTTCTATCGACAGACGTTACCACTGGGCCGCAAATTCTCCACGGCAGCTGCGCTCCGATCAATGTTGCTGAAGGTAAGGAAGGGGAGTGTGTCAGGTTCGCTGCATCGTACTTCGGTGTATTGTGGAAGATGTCACTGTTCGTTAGAGAATGTGGAAGAGACGAAAAATCACGCGGAGCTGGCCCCTGCCCAACTGGTAATATGCACGTTCTCCTGAGGGATTATTTGGCTTGCACCTTGTCTTGTTTCAAGTTGGCCAATCGCTGGTTTGGTTTTTTTTGATGGACATAAATACAAGTCAGACGCACTCCTAAGCTGCTGCTGTCGTCCTCATTATAACGTCCTGGCCCCTCGGAGTCAGCAAACGACTTCATAGCTTTGTTGTGGCAACTTGGGCTCCAACACCGCCTCCCTCTCTGCTTCCCTTCGTGTGTGCATCGACTCATGCATCGTGCATCCTCAGCCGCGTGTCCGCCCTGCAGTCCCTGCGGTGACCCACGGAATTTAAACGTACAGTAATTTCTTTCTCTAGCTCACTAGTCCGTGGGATTTGTAGATGCAGGAACAGATTCTTTCACCCTGTGGGGACCCTTTGATATGCTACCCAGATCACCTCGCCGGGAAGATGCAGTGTGGCAGCCCCCGGGAGCGCGGTCAGGCGCCAGGCACTGTCGCAGTTGGGGCGCTGCCCTACCCGAGGTCAGACCTTCCCTGGGCTGGCCTATGTCCAAGGGCTGAAGGATGCAGGAGTCTGAAGTCTTGGCTCCATGGGCCCAGCTCAGGGTCGTCTTGACCGGCCACCCCCACCTCAGGGTTCAGACGGGGGTGCCCCTCCCATGCTACAGCTCAACTTCTCCAACTCTTCATTTTCCACTTCATTCCCTAATGTGTTCATCTCAAGGGTACTCATATCTCACTCACTCACTCATCTCTCAAGGTCACATCCTACTTCCTAAACTCTGACTCGGGGTCGATCTGAGATCACCACTCTGTTCACTCCACTCAAGTCTAGCCGGGGGTGTGCGGGCAAATGTCTTGGGCGTGACCGCCGCCATGATCGGTAGCATCCCCTGATTCCCGTGGTCATAAATACTACCAGGGCTGATATCAAACTATGGATGATTTACCAACAAGCTCATAAAATTCCTGTAAACTGTTCTTTCTCAAAAATGAGCCAGCTCTAGCCCCTCCCTGCCTCTCATCCGTGGTAGATGGATAATAAATTTTTGCCAAATTGAAGAATTGTTAAATGGCAAGTTCTAGACTTGGTATTTCGTTTAATCCTCATGGAAAACTTGTAATGTTCTTTTTCCCATTTTACAGATGAAGAAATTGGGTTTTTGAAATGAAATACATTGCCCCACAGATTTACCTACATTGCCAGGACTGGACAAAGATATAAAGCTTTGAAGTATCTTTGGACCCATTTACCCATTCAAACATCAATTCAAATATTTAGTAATGACTTTTTTTTTAGCTGAATTCTAAATGATGACTAGGATTTAGCCCTGCTAATAACGAGGGCAAGTGTGCCCAAATCATGGGGGTAAGAGACCAGTGGCGGTGATGGGGGTGTGTGTGGCAAGGAGTAGTAGAGAAGCAAGAAGCTGTTATGACTGATATGGATGTGGATGAGAGAGTGTAGGAATCTGAAGCTAGAGAGAAAGAGATTGCCACGCCCAGATCCATGTCTTTCTACCCTGAGGTATGTAAGCACTAGATTTTGTCAGATTAACTATTTCAACTTATCTACATAACTTTAGGTTGCTGATTACACTGCTGTTATTTCAAGGAGATAGGGAATGCTTAATGTTTATAACTTCAAATGAATATCCTAGTGACGCTAGAAATTTCAACATCAGGGAAAAGTATCAAATGACATGAATACACATGTGGTGCCATCTATGTGTTCCTTCAGATTGTAGCTAACTTCTGATTTGTTATTAAATCAACAAATGTTGATCAACATTTTTAAAACAAGAAAATATCAGAATGTATCAAGTAATTTAAATATATCATTTCATGATGCTTTCATGTCATTTATTTATATTTATGCACACATGTATATATTTATACATATATTTGTACATGTGTGTATATATGTGTATTTATTTACACACAGTGAAGTGTGGCAAAAGATATAAGGCCATTGGCTATAGATAGGTTTTGATTCCCATATCTGCTTCTTGGTTTCACTGACTATGGCTATTTAAAATCCTTATTAAATTTAATTTAAAGTGTCGTTTTCAAAATTGAAGAAAATTTATACAGACCCTGGAACTGAGTAGTTACTTAGTCAGTGATAATGATCTATTAGGTAAGAAGTTGCCTTTTATGGTTCAAAATTCATACCCAGTAAAGACAGTGTTAAAGCTAACATCTTAAATAACCAAAACTCATCAAATAACAATAGCCTGATCTTACCATGGTCTTAATTATCTTCAGAGTTGTTAAATTTTTTTCTTCTACTCTACCCAATATTTTGTTAACAAATTCATAAAATGCTTATCAACACTGAAAACTACATAAATAGACCAATAAAAACTTAGTCAATATGTAACACCTCTCGATTATGGATAGACAGAAAACCAGGTGATATACAATGTGGTGACTTGGGAAAATGGCATTTGTGAGTGCAGCCATGGGACAGAATTGCTTGGGAAACTCCTCCACAGATAAGTTGGGAAATAAAAAAGAAAACTGATTCATGGGAGAGCTTAACTTGGGCACTCAGAGGGGTTTGGTTGGAAGAAAGGAGAAAGAACCTTGGGACAAATTGTCCCCTGGGAGCTTTTTGTTGAGCACTACAGACACCATAAGGTGGCAAGAAGGCAATTCAGTCCATCGGCCATCAAACAAAGGGCGTTGTTCACAGACACTAATCCAGCTTGCAGCACAACCCAAGTACTGATCACTCTCCTCCCTGCCGTCTCTCCCAGCCTTCCTCCTCTTAAAATATGCAGAAACTTCCGTTTCTGCCTTTAAGACTGCAAAGGAAAAGAACAAAAGATGAAGATATAAGTATAGGTTTAGGGGAATTTCTATGAAGGTTGTTTCCAAATACTGAGAAGAAATGAGTCACCAATAAGTGGTTTAAGAATTCGACATTTCACAACAAATGAAGGGTTGACTTTGGGGAAAATATCATTTTCCACTCTAATGTTGAAAGTTAAAACAAATCAAACTCCATCTGAGAAAGATATAGAGAACAAGCTCTTAAAAACGTGAACATCAAGAATTTCTTTTTTTGCTCAGAAATTTAAAATACAGGGACGAAAATACAAAGGCAGGGTAATCAAACTATATGATGAACGCTTGAATTTTGCAAGTTTATTACAGTGAAAGACACAATGCCAATTAATCCCCCTCAAAAAACTCCTTTTCGATTTCAACACACTCATCCCATCCTTCTTGCCACTTTCTGAGGCGGTTCTGGAAGTCCTCTTTTGTGAGTGTCTTTATAAGAAGTGATGAAAAATGTTGTGAAAGCTGCTGCCCAGCTCCGGCCAATGGAAAGCAGCTTGTAAAAACATTATGGTGTGTCCTCATCCACCTTCTTCACCAACCAGATTTAGCACTGTGTGACTTCTGGCTCTTCCTCCTAAGTCAAAAGAGCCATAAAAGATAAACGTTTCGAATCTATTCAGGACATTGAGACAGTCATGATGGTGCAACTAAAGACATCACAAAAGAGATCTTCCTGAACTATTTCAAAAAATGGCAAGAATGAGAGGATAAGTGTGTTTGAAGTGAGGGGGAGTATTTTAAGGGAGATTAATGGAATGTGTCTTTTATAGTAATAAACCTTTTAAAAATTTTAAATAGTTTTTATAAGCTGTGGGAAGAAAATTTAAAATTTTAGGAAGAAATTCCAAAAATTAGGAAAAAATCAAAATGTAGAATATATTTTAAATGTAGAAAAGGGAAAATGTACCACAGACAAATAATCCCTCTAATAATAAAGTGGAGTTAAAGAAATATTAAGTGCAAAACGTGCTTTGAAGGAAATATATACCAGAGAAACTTAGCTGTTGTGATAGTTAATCTTGATTATCAACTTGATTGCAGTGAGAGACACCTAGGCAATTCATAAAGGACACTTCTGTGTGTTTCTGGGTAGGTCAAGAGGATATGACCTTGGAGACTCTATCTGGTTCCTTGCCCCTTCCTCTCTGGACTCTTCTTGTGCTCTGCTTCCTGGCCACCATAAAGCGAGGAGCTTTGTTCTCCCACTCCCTTCTGCCATGATGTTTCTGCCTTGGAGCCTACTGACCATGGACTGGAACTTCCGAAACTATGAGCCAAAAACAAAACCTCTCCTTTAAGTTTCAGGTGTCAGATATTTCATCCCAGCAATGGAAAAGCTAACTAATACAGATGTTTTCTCATTCTTTAACTGTCACTGAGTGCATCTTTGTTAAACTAAAGGAAATTTTTCATAGGAATTTTTCATGGCAAAGTGGCAGAATGACATATACTGGTTGAAGGACTGATCCATGTGTAGTGTTCTTCAATACAAATTGAAATACTTAGGTGATAGATCAGTTCACCAGGGAGAAATTAAATGATCCTTACCCTTAAATGTATTCTCTTGGATCTCATGGGGAGGATATTACATGTAGGGGCAGCTCTAATTACAAGAAATAATTACAGGTGAATACAAGGCAGTTTCCACCTCAGATAATAAATTATACTGAGAGACAAGGATGCCCTGTGGGAAACACTAATGCTTTCATCTCTGTGGCATTGCAGAAAATGTCGAGTCCAAAAAAATAAACCCAAAGAAAAGCATATTTGACAAATACCTTCTTACAGGAACTAGTTGTTTCCATTGGTAATTTACAATGGAGTTTTAATCTGTAAATATATATCATAGATTTAGTACCTGCACATTATTTATTTGCTAATAGTAAATAAACAAACAAACAAAAAAAAGACACTGAGGGAGAGAGGTAACAATGCTTTCAGTGCAAGGTGTTTCCCACCCTATTTGATGTTCAACCTGCTGGTGCGCGGGCCAAGCCAGCGCAAATCCCTACCGGAAGCGGCCTGACCTGCAAGCTCAAGCCTCCTGCCCACGAAGGAGTCCGAAGCTCGAGGATATATTCTGCATTGGAGAACTTTCTGCAAAATCCATAGTCTGTAAATTCTTTGTGACTGATAAATGGTCATTGTTAGTAACTGCTAATTCCATTAGCCTTTAAGACACCTTGGAACTATCTGGGGAATTTTACAAATACAATAGTTGCTTCATCCATGGGGGATGCATTTCAAGACACTTAGTACAATCCTGAAACCAAAGATACAGTAGCACCAAACTCTGTATTTACTGTTTCTTCCTATTCATTCATGCATACTTATGATTAAGTTTCATTTAAAAATTAGGCACAGTTTAATTTATAAATTTGACACATCTAATTTAAAAATTAGATGAACAACAATCATATAGGACAATTATAACAGCATACTATAATATGAATATATTCTCTCTCTAAATACCTTATGGTGCTGTATTCAGTCTTGTTCTTGTGATGATGTGAGATGCTACTTAAAGGAAACACTTTGCAACTTCTCTCAGGCATATCTGAATTGCCAGCATCATTAGTCTTGTGCTTTTGAGCCATTTTGAATAAAACACAAGCACTATACTGCCTTGACAATCCATCTGATGACCCATGGAGTGACGAACAAGTAGGTAGCATATACAGCATGGTTACGCTGCCCAGTGGGATAATTCACATTCTGGACAAGTCAGGGAGGACGGAATGAGATTTTCATCATACTATTCAGAATACTCTTTGATTTAAAATTCATGAATTGCTTATTTCTGGAATTTTCCATTTAATATTTTTGGACCATAGTTGACCACAGCTGACTGAAACTATAGAAACAAAAACCACAGATAAGGGGGACCATTGTAGTGATGCTAGATTCTGCCTTCAAAGTTTATCTTTTAATTCATCTAGGCAGCAGCTAGGGAATCTGAGTGTTTAAAGCCAGGGTTTGAGAACCACAGCTTTTTCCCCTTTTATGTCCCTGCTTCAGTTAGCATAGGTTGCTGTGGCTTTTCCTCATTCATTCCATTGCAACTCTTTCTAAGAGACTAGGAGGGCAACTCACTCAACTACAAAGCACAATCTGATGGTTGCCTTCTCTGGTTCTGGTCTTGTCATCCTGAGTCAGTGCATTATAGCACTATGGAAGTCTGTGTAGTAAGTTCCCTTCCCCGTGACAACATCAGCCTCTGCCAAGTGCCACTGTCTTCAAGTCCCCCATTACGTGAAACCTTGCTCAGGTGACCAGGATAGTCTCTAGGCCCTGGTACAAAACGTCACTCGGAGATTTTTGAAAATGGTCTCTGTGTCCCTGAGGCAGGCTGGTATTTAAATCCCATGATATTTCCCAAACCCCCACCCCATTATCTGCCAGCCCTATTAAACACTTTGCTATACATTTGTCCTCAGTTTTGATCAATCCGCAGTTAACTCTCCTCCTCATTTCTCTTTATTCTTCCCACCTATTTTGTGGGTGTGTATATCCTCTTATTCTCCAATCTTGGGAGGAATTCTGCTTCTCTGAAGGACAGAACTCAAATACTGTACACATACCATACCTTTACACAGTGTTGGATGTTTAAAAATGCTGTCATGCAACCTTCTTAGCACATCCGAGAGCTTCTCAATAAGGCAATAAGTTAACAATACTACATCCTGTGCAACATTAATACTAAAAGGAGGTGCATCTGTCTGTACCAATGTGGAAAATCTCTGATATTCTTAAATGAGAATATGTTATAGAATAATTTGTATAGTAGTATCTCTGTAGTGGTCAGTGTTCCCATTGCTGGAACAAAACACCTGGTACCTTCAATTTAAAGAAGTAAAGGTTTAATTTAGCTCACGGTTTCAGCATGGTCAGCTGGTTCCATTTCTGTGGGCCTGACATGAGACAGAGCACCAGGGTGGAAAAGTGTGGTGAAGAAAAGCTACTCACTTTGTGGCCCCTAGGACCCAGAACACAGGGGAAGAGGGCCAGAAAGGAATATAGCAGAGAGCAGATATAGTCCCCAGGGTCACACCCCATGAACCACCCAGACATACCCTGAAGTGTGCCTTGACAATTTCCTAGGTGTCTCTCAAACCAGTCATGTTGATAAGATTTATTCTCACAATCTCTATGACGTAACAAAAGTAAAAAAATTGGTAATGTATATGCAAACACAAAGACATATTTATATACAGAAATATATATATATATATATATATTTACTCCTAAACACATAACTATACCAACAAATGCATAAAAGGCAAGTAAGGAAGAACCTTCCAAGGTGTTAATGGTGATTGTTGGGAAGATGTACAATTGAGAGTAGGGTAAGGTAAAGAAAAACACTTTTTACTTTCATCACTTCCGTTATTCTTTCATTTTCACATGTACTTATGAATAATTTTAGAGTTTTTAAAAGTTCAATGAGAAAATCACTACATATAGTATTTAAGCCATTGGTAAACTTGGCAAGATTTTCAGAGCTCTAGTTGGAGTTTGTCATCTCCAAACTTTCTCGTTGTGTAAACCTTCCTATAATGAATCATGAATCTATTTATACACACCCAAGAGTAAGCCCAGGCTGCATGTGCCCCAAAACCTATATGATTTGGATACCTCTCTTTAAGAAAAAGAATTGATAATCATTAATATAAAATTCTGTTAGGATAAGAAATCGTGAATGTATTAACTGCTGTAGAATTGAGGCCTACTTCCACAGGTCAGTACTTCAGACTCTGGTCTCATTCCAAATTGCACTTTCCCCCTGGGATGGCCCCACCCCACCCACATCCACCTACCGGAGAGATTACTCTGTGGCCAAAGTACCCTCCCATAGTCTGCTGCCTTCCCTTGGTCTTTCTTTCAGTTGAAAGCTGTACTAGTATTATAAGACTCAACTGAAATACTGATTTCTTTGTAAAGCACAGCACATTCTGTTTCATTGGAATTCACTGTGGCCACCCTAGTCTCCCAAGACATTTTGCATGGGATTCTGTTATTACACATACCATAACACATAGTACAGTCAGGCTTGCAGTCGTAATTGTACCCATGTGGACTATCTGGGGCCCAGGTGGGTCTTATTGATCTCTAATCTGCATGCATAGAACAAGGGCTCAATAAATCTTTGTGGACTTAAATTAGGCTGGATAATTGCAGAATTATGTCATGGGAAGTCAGTCTTGTTAGAGAGCCTATGAAATGCCAAATGTGGCCTTTCCTAAAGGTTGTATAAAAGAATTACTAAGCGGCTGTTGTACCTGAGCATTGAAAGATATGTATTTATTTTTAAAAAGAAAAAAGTAAAATCATAATTGTCATGCACATAAAAAAGTGAACAATTGCGATCTTAACTGATTAATTAAGGAGAGAACCAGTAAGAAGTTAAAATTTGTTCCAAGAATTCTGAGAAGATGCACATACATAAGCAATCAGGAAGGCTGGAATGAATTTACAAATAGATGTAAAACTGGTAAATAGCCACAAAGCAACAATCAATTGTATGGTACCAGACAAAATTTATTTACAGTTTTATGGACAGTAATCATTAGCATTACTATCAGCCTTCTACAACTTACAGAGTTGCAAAATAGCTCAAAGCCAGGGAAAGGCACAGCTAACCTGAAAGGGTGTGCTAGAAAGGACATCCATTTATCATTTTTGCTCATTTCCAAGTCTTTCACAGTTTTACTACCAGCCTCCTTCCCATGGTCATAATAACTTCAGAGATTATTCTTGGTCACACAAAAAGGCAGGTCTAGCAGCGCACTACTTTTTAATTTCCCCTGACCCATCCTCTCCATGAAAATGTCAACTTCCCAGGGAAAGAACCAAATTTGTCTTTGTTTTAAATATTAATTCTTACATCAAAAAATTAGTATTTTCATCTTTATGATAATGTTTGGATCAAGCAAAGCCATCATGACTTGTTTTTTCCCTCCAGTATAATTTTTGCAAATGCAGAAGCTAATGACGCTTCTTTGCCAAGTATGTCTTTGCCTTGAAAACAAGCTCTTTGGCCTCTGGGAGCAAGGACAGTTTGCCATGTTGTTCGTATCACTGTCTTCAAGCAGTAGCGTGCATATGACAGCTTTGGGATGCTCACCTGAATTAGACACATCACACAACTAGATGCATCTCTTCCATTTGGTCTAAGAGAATCTCAATTACATTAGTACCATTGTTTATAGAATTCATTAGTTAGTTTCTACTCCTGTGTATGGAAAGACTAGGATGAAGACCCATGTAAGAAAGTTTCCCTCCATTTCTACAAAAGAGTCAACATAAAAATGAGTCCAATACTTTAAAAAATATTTTATGGAATTTCACTGGAATACTTTTAAGTGCCCAATCTAAGGGATATAGTTTTGGGAAACTTGATTCATTAATTACATGTGTGGTCATGCAGTTATTTTTAAAGTATCACTTTGAAAATTGTGCTTCTACAAGGAAAAAGTATACGATCCATTAAAATGAAATAGAACATAAAAGATTTATACCTACTTAAAAATATATAATCATTGGAACAAGGCTTGAACGGTAATGATGCATATTGAAAAGGACTGGATTATAGGACACATTTTCTATTTTTGACATTTCTTTTGTGTTGTTACATCAGTGACATTTTTTAAAAGGAAGGAAGGAAGAAAGAAAGAAAGAAAGAAATGGTGCTCTGTAAAGTCTCTTCGCTAGCCTGTGATTTGGGTACTTGTAATTGAGTAAAGTAAAGGGTTTCATTATGTTTTATTTTGCTAACAGACATCTGATGTCCTTCTCCTGGTGTGATTTTCATTATAGCTATTTTCAAAGTGCTTGAATTGGGATTAGTTACTTAGTAAGAGTCTTCTTGTTCTTTTAGTCACTAACACAATTTTTATGTGGCCTGAAATTCAAAAGCCATCACTATGCTGAGACCTTTAAAACCTGAACCACTATGACCTGTGTTTTAGTTACTTTTCTCTCGTTGTTGGGACAGAATACTCGACACCCAAAGTTAGGGGAAGAAAGGTTTATTAGCTCACAGTCTGCAGAGGTTTCAGTCTATAGTCCGCTGGGTCCGAGGCAGGGTAGCATGGCAGGGCAGCATGGCAGGGCTGACCAGCACGGCAGACCGGCAGCCAGCAGGCAGCAAAGTAAAGTGAGGAAAATGCAAGGATTGTATGCAAATAAGCAATGCAAACAAGCAGCTAGTTAGCTTCTTCCTCTATCTTTTATCTAGGCTACCTGCCCCCAGGGCGGCCCGCACTCCCACCTCCAATCTCAGTCTCACATCCTTGATCCCAGCAGAAAGATGCCAAACCGATCAATGGATCAATTTAGTAATCACACACTCTAGATCCAGCTATCTCTTACCACATGAGGCTTTGGGGGGACATCTAGACACAAACCGTAACAACCTGGAAAATCTCCAAAGATAATGGCTGGATTTCAGAGATACCATCATTCAAACAAGGGGTCTTGGATCCACAGTCAGCCCTCCGGGCCTGTTTCTTTTACAGAGAATAGGACGTCAGTGGGTTGCTGTGACTCGACTCTGAGTGGGTGTGGGCGTGAGATTGTTACACTGAAGTCATGGTCACTTGACTTATTCATGAAAGTTGGCAGGTGCCAGGAAACAAACTCTTGGGCAGCGCTGTGTTCTTATTAAAATCAGCCTAATGGGAAATATCCCACTGGTCTGGTTCAATGATATTTTGTAGCAAAAGGAATGCCCCAAATGTCCTTGATGGTTTTTAAATGCTTATATTCCTTTCCCCACCTCCCTTCATGTTCCAGATAAAAAGTTAAACCAAGCTTATCCGCCTGTACACTGGTGTACTTTGGAATCTGTCCTTCTTATTTCTTTGTATGCAGAAGTTCCAGCAGTATCATGCGCTTACGATACTATTTGAGTCTGAAGACTTAGGTTTGGGGCGTGTTGTGTTTGCCCCTCAGAAGCAGGTAGAAGTTTTCAACTGAAATTTGGATCAGAGCCTGAAACTAGCAATGACGCACACTGAAGGGGAGTGTGCGAGCAGATGATTCCTCACATAATGAGCTTCCCTGCGAGCAGCTGGATGCGCTCACATGCAAGTCTGAGCAGAGAAAGGGGACAGGTTTGGAGTGGTATTTTGTTGCTGGATATAGTTGGGGTGGGGGTTCCTGTAACTGGGCTAGTACTTGCACAGTTTGCACTCTCCAGTGGCACTAAAGGAGGGAAATCCTGGGCTTACTCATCACCTTCCCAGATATGGGGCAAAAGGAGAAGGTGGAGTGATGGAAATTAAAAGCTGGCAGCAATGAAACATCCTTATGATGACTAGGAATTTCAAATAAGTATACATTTCCTTCCTGTTCCCTTTAAATATTGTCGCCCTCTTCCCTAAAGTTATACATTAGAATTTGTAATCCGGAATGGAAATCATATGGAAAGCCAACGTTTATTATTGCATGGGGACAAGATTACTGGCAGCAATGAGAGGAGTATATGAGTGGGACTAGGAAGGGGAGCGTCAAACCATGTCGTCAAGGAGAACCAGAGGGCAGTGAGGAAGATGAAAACAGGGACACAGGATATGAAAAGCCTTCGAAGAAAGAGCATGCCCGGCCAGAAAAGCTTTTAAAGGATCAGACGTGGCCATGCTATCAAAGCCTTCTGAGAAATGAGAGTGGAGGTTTCCACACAGAGTAACTGGTCAAAAGGAGCCTTTAGTACAATATCCTAAAAAGCAAAGTGGCCATTAAAGATTTTAAATAAGAAAGCAACAAGATCACGCGTGCATTTTAGGTAAACCTCCTGGCAGCCAACTGGGGGAGGGATAAGATGGAAACCAGATCAGAAGCAAGGACTCATGAAAGGGTTTTACATTGATGTCTTTGAATGAGGCAAAACAACAAAATGAAACCCAGAATATCCACAATTATTAGTAATTGCTTAATTGAAAAGGCAGGACAAGTGCATACTCATAACTGCAAACAGTGTAAAAGGATATACAAGGAAAAGTAGGTCACTTCCTGGATCCAAAATCCAAAATCCCCTCTCTAGAGGCTGTAACTCTTGCCAGCTTCTGGTACATCATTCCAGAAATCCCAAATGCTTTGCAATGAGTGTAGCAACTGGCTCTCCACCCAATCTTCAGAAGCATTTACCTATTAGGAAGTCTGTTTCCCATTCCAATAGGACACAGAGGCGGAAGTGCCCCCACAAAGTAAGTTAAGCAGCCAAGGAATAGATGCAAGTAACCCAAGGCTCTTGGATCCAGTAGAGTCTGTTTTTACAAGTTGAGTGATTTATTATCTGTTCTTAGTGATCACACATCCTGTGAGGTTTTGGTTCCTTCCATCAGGCCTTTGGCTCCAGGTGGCATTTGTCTCCCCACCAAGCTTTGGGAACTGTCTTACCTTGGCACCAGCGAGCGACAGCATTGCCTAACTGGGAATAACCTAAGACTTGCGAGAGCGATGCTTAAGGATAGTCTGTCTCCTTGTTTGAGGTAAGAATAGTTGCCAGGAGAGAAAATGCCTCAGAGATGCTTTCAGTTCATTTTTTCTATCACAGTAACAAAAGATTCAGGGAAATAAATCATCATCACAAAATACTTCAAGCCTCAAATAGTGTCTTGAATTGCTCTTCTATAATCTCTTTAAATATGAGCTACTCAGAGAAAGCATAACGCCTTTAAAATAACTTTTCTGATTATAAAACATATTGATATTCATTGTAGAAAATAGCAAAGCCTTTGGAGAGGGGGAAAAATCATTAAAATAATCATTCTGCCCCATTCCAAAGGTAGCCATTTGTTAATGTCTCCCAAGCTACATCCTGGTGTACCTACTACAGCTTCTCTTCAGAACTTTGTGGGATATTCTTTTCAACATAATAAATTTTCTTCAGACTCAAATCAAAAGAGGTAACTCATTAAAGTGGGCTCTTTGTGTCTTTGTCTCCAAGCAGGGAGCCGGCTGTTTTAGCAGGTGTGGGAACGAAGTGGCGTTCTGTGCAGCAGGTGTTTAATAATCTTTTCCTTGTACCTTCCATGTCCTCCAGCGGTGCCGTGAACAACAGAAACTTCTGAAAACCCGCTCCGTGGAAGGGAGAGATTAAGCAAGAATGATTTACACCTGCGAGAAAGATTGTTTCCCTTCAAACGCTCTTAAATTGTGGTTAAGATGTATTTGCTAGGAAATGCTGTTGGTTCGGTTTGAGCATTGAGAGAAAGCAGGAGGGTAACTAGGAAGATTGTCTGTGCGTATTTGTTCAGTGTCAAACTGGTTCCTGTATCTCCAGCATCAAGATTGTGTAGATTTCCCCCTACACACACACACACACACACACACACACACACACACACACACACACACAAATGGTGGGTTTTAAAAAGAGAGAGAGAGAAGCACACAGAGCATGATACATTTAGAGATCTTCCAGTTTTATATTCAACTTTAACACTTTTACATTCAGTAATGGAAAGATCCTTTTAAAGAGTAATTTCTGATGTAATGTTGGTGGAAGTGGG